>CAKAOH010038264.1:19215-88228 GCA_916701665.1 Sebastiscus tertius | reverse complement strand
TTATTATTATATTTTCTTATATTTTCTGTGCTTTTATATAAAAGCACAGAAAAATATGTTTATATATTTATTTATATTTTCTTATATTTCTTCTGTGCTTTTATATAAAAGCAACTATAACGGATCAATAAAGTTTTTTTCTGATCCTGTTTGTGATCAGCTGAGACTGGGAGAGTGCGCATGTTCAAAGAACGGGTAGAAGGTAACCCACAAGCTACAACAACTATCGCGAGAGTTGCCTGCCCAACTATCTAGCCAATCGCATCCAACCTCGCGAGAGTTTTGCAGCTTGTGGGTTACCTTCTACTCCAAGAATGGGAGTCACTCGAGGTTACCTCAGTTTCCTCCCTGCTGCCGCAAATCAACTTGAAATCACTCCAGAGGCTGAAGTTTGATCGCTCGACGAGCTGCAGCTGTGTGTAGTTATACAGCCAGTGTATCTCTCTACAGATTAGTGTGACAGCAGAGGACAGACGTGTGTATTATTTTTATTATTATTATTATGGAGTTGTTTGCCACGTTACTTCTAGCAGGGCTCATCATCGCCTTTCTGTGGCTGTTAAACGTGAGGAGAAGTAAACAGATGTGTTTACCTCCAGGACCAGTTAGTCTGCCCGTCATAGGAAACCTGCACCAGCTGGACAAAAGAGCTCCTTTCAAAACTATGCTGAAGGTGAGAATGAGTGATAATAATACTATACTATATACTGTAAGTTACATGCTGGGGTCACTCCTGTTCTGTTATGCAGCAACATTTCTGTCCATAGATAGATAGATAGATAGATAGTAACTTTACTGATCCAGAGGGAAATTCAAGTTTCCAGCATCACAGTTCCATAGTGCAAAATATGTCAATAAAAAAGCAGTAAAAAAGTTAGTAATGCAAAGTACAAAGTACAAAAAAAAAAAAAATACCAGTTATAAAAATACTAGGAGATGTAGAAAACTGTTAAAACTGAATATAGTGCAGGGTAACTCCAGTAGCTTAGTCTATGAAAGTGCACTGTGTGCATTATTATCTGTCCTGCAGATGACCCTCATATTTTCTTTAACATATGCCAAATATGTAGAACAAATGTCTTAAATTATAGATCAAGGTCTTATTCATCACATCAACACAGAATAATGCACATTAACATTCTTTTATTTAGCTTTTTTTATGGTACATGTGCTCAATTTTACCATGTCCCCAGTGCAAAGAAGCGCCTTCTACAATAAACCATACAATTATAAAATACTTAAAAATATTCTTCATTCTAATTATTATTTTTTCCCAATATTTTTTTAATTATTTTATAGATCATGATAAACTCTGTGATTATACAGAAAAAACTTTAGTTATGATTAATTAATGAATTGAAATATTCATTTTTATAATGTATGTATTTATTTATTGAGATTATATATATATATTTATATATATTATAATGTATTTTTATATATATATTTATAATATATTTATGTGTGTGTGTATATATATATATATATATAATGTATTTATTTATTTATATATATTTATTTTTTATCATTTTCATCATTTACTGTGTGTCCCTGAAGTCATTTCATCGTGTTTCTCGATCATCCTGTACCATTACCGGATCGGATATTGGGCAGATGCTGATTCAAATAGCTGGATCAGATATCAGTGACAATAGGGCCCATCTATTAAATTCAATGTTCATATACATTATACATTATATACTGGAATTATAATTCCTATTTAGGTTTTAACCAATTTGTTGCTGCATTAAAATGATTGATTTCTTAAGTAAGTAGCCGTGTAATAAGCGGGATAATGTACAGCTACCAGGGTCATTGATGTGAAATAAACTCCTTCAGGGCGACAATGAACGGCTCGCTGTACAATATCCCTTACGTGTTTGTGAATCCCGAGGTATCTGATTTGTTCTCTGCAGTTCTCTGGGTGTGTTCCCTTTTGTTTGTTCCTTGCATGTCTGTACAAGAATCAGATACATGTTTGTTGCTCTCCAGCTCAGCGAAAGCCACGGCCCTGTGATGACGGTGTACCTGGGCCCTCAGCGCTCCGTGGTCCTGGTGGGGTATGACGCTGTGAAGGAGGCGCTAGTGGACCAAGCAGATGACTTCTATGGAAGAGGACCTATTCCTTTCTTGATGAGAGTTACCGGGGGCTATGGTAATACAGGGATTATGTGTTTACGTGTAACATAACGGCATATCTGAGTACAACACTGTGTGTCTTTATGGTGGCTTTATTAGTGACATTGTGTGTTTTTATTCTATTTTTTTATGGTCACAGTTTCTCAGGTTTCAGTCCACTGTAAGAAGCTTTAATTATTTTGTTTCTTTCGTATGTGGAGGCCAGATTTATTATGACTATTATAATTTCTACATCTTCAAAAGGTTTGGCGATCAGTAATGGAGAGCGCTGGCGGCAGTTGCGACGCTTCACCCTGACAACGCTGAGAGATTTTGGGATGGGACGCAAGGGGATGGAAGAGTGGATCCAGGAGGAGAGCAAACACCTGGTGGCCCGCATAGAGAGTACCAAAGGTATGTTTGCTCTGTTTGTGTGTTTCTACATCAGTCATATACTCACAACTAAAAGGTGACTCTTGTCAATATTCATGGACTTTAAACTTGCTTAAATAAACTGTAACAATGAAGACTGAGTAAACAGATACGGGACAGAATCGTCCAGGTGGTGCTGACCTTTTTAACAGTCACACTGAAAGTTCACTTATTCCTTTTTCTCTGCAGCCACACCCTTTGATCCCACCTACTTCATGAGCTGCACCGTGTCCAACGTGATCTGCTGCTTGGTGTTTGGTCAGCGCTTCACCTACGACGACGACCACTTCCTCTCCCTTCTGCAGATAATCTCAGACACCCTGAGATTTGGCAGCAGTCCCTGGGGTCAGGTAAGAAGAGGGGGTGCAGAGAAAGACCATACCGACGAATACCGACGTGGTGGGTTGGGTTCAACCCGTTCTCACTCCCAACTCATCAAATACAGCCGTTTGGTAAGCGCCCCTCGGCATCGGAAACCGACGCACGGAGGCACCATTTAGCAACAGTATGTGACGAACCGGGCTTTAAACTAACTCCAATGTAAACCCACCCGTGGTGTTATTCGATGGTCGGAGCAAGTGACGTAGTATTAATAGCGTGAGAGTCGTTCAGGGCGGACGGGAGGGGTGGTGGACGGGTCAAACAAACACAAGACTTTCATCCAGGAGACCGCTGTTGGTGTCCCGTGTGAAACTAAAAGTAACGTTGACTTATTTTGACACGTCAGTCTTTAGTCACTTGATACGTCGGTATCGTCAGTCCCATTATTCGCAAGTCGGTGAAGTTAACGTCAACCACGACCGTTTCCTAACCCTAA
Source organism: Sebastiscus tertius (assembly GCA_916701665.1). Lineage (NCBI taxonomy): Eukaryota > Metazoa > Chordata > Actinopteri > Perciformes > Sebastidae > Sebastiscus > Sebastiscus tertius. The sequence continues at coordinate 84,861 of CAKAOH010038264.1, read as the reverse complement.
CTAAGTGGTTGTGTTGCCTAAACCTAACTTCCTATGAAAACGGAAGTTTATTTTGAAAGGACACTATGCATGTAACAAGCGTATATTGACACGGCGTCCCTGACATGTCCAAAAGTAAGAGGGGTACCCCGTGTGTCGGTCTCCGATGCCGAGGGGCACTGACCAAGCGGGATGACGAGTTGAGCTGACGAGTTGGGAGTGCGAATGTGTTAGTGGTTAGGAAGACCACTGCTCAGCTGGAAGATTAAAGGGTGGGTCCATTATTTATTTATTTAGGTTTTTATATCATTCTGTAGTTTCCCAGTGGTGTTCCTTCCTTATGTATTCAAATCCGAATATTCAAATTTTGGTCGAAGTATGTATGTTTCAGCGTAAGTTTTTCTAAAACCTTTTTCCCATGTGACCTGACGTAGGTTTCTGCATGATGATACTGCTACATATACAGTATATAGTATATATATACAGCCTTATAGTCAGTGTATTAACGTTACATACAGTAACTTAGATGATGGTCGGCACGCTTCCAGTTTGGAGAAGCAGACAGGAGTACCGGCACAGAAGCTAAGCAATGTACTGCTGTGTGGACGCCACACAATAACACAAATAAACTAAAGAATCGAGGCAGCGGTAGACCGGCAACTCCTGTGTTCTGAGGTAAAATTACTGTTTTTGTGAATGGAGCCTGGTGGCTTTGAAGACTGCGATATAACAGCTTCAGTTCCCCGTCAGAAAGGGTTGTCTGACGGCAGCGTAACACTGTTATCTCTGTCAGCACTGTTGCCTTTGTTTTCAATGTTAGCTGCTGGCACAGTTGTCGCCATGCTGAGAGCCATGCAGTTAGCACCTTTAACAAAGTTGTAGTTTAACAAAGTACAAAGTACAAGTGTAGGTACCAAGGTTCAGAAGCTTTTCTTTGTGAGTGTGGTGATGATATATTTTCATTTTGTCCTTTAGGGAATGATTTGCAGGGAGGGTCGGTGCCTTTCTCTCTGGTACCAAAGGTTGGCAGCTACTTCCTATTCACCTAACAGCTGGTTGTGCAACACATTATTCACATGATTATTTTTTCCATCACAGATGTATAATATCTTCCCTTGGCTGATGGAACGGCTGCCAGGTCGACATCAGAAAGTGTTCGCCAGAGTTGAAGAGCTGAAAAAGTTTATTGTGAAAAAGATCCAGGAGCACCAGGACACGCTGGACTCCGGCTCACCCAGAGATTACATCGACTGCTTCCTCACTAGACTCAGTCAGGTATTAACTAGAATACTGTGAACTGGAAGTTTGTTTCATTCACTGTGGACATGCTTACTCATTACACATTACTTATTCACTGATGCAAATGCACGTTCTCCCTGTGCACAGATGAGCTCCCACGAGTCCATTTGAACATCTTGAATTGTGATCCTGCAGCAGGTTGTATTGTCAAATCAGTAAAATGGCTCTTGTTTCGTTTCTTTAGGAAAAGCACATTCCCACATCCGAGTTCCACTACAACAACTTGGTGTCGACGGTGTTGAATCTGTACCTGGCAGGAACCGAAACCACCAGCTCGACTATCAGATTTGCACTAAGTGTGCTGATCAAACACCCCAAAATACAGGGTAGGTCACAGAGAGCAGTGCAAAAGAAAAATATGTACGCAGACTCTTTCCATAATGTCCGACACTTATAATAACAACCAGAGCCTGTCATGGCAAAAACAAGCACTTTTAGTGGACGTAAATGACGCTGCCAGCTTGCCCCAATAGCACCATATTGCAGACGGTGAGCAGCTACCGTTTACACGCTCTCCCTCAATACTGGACCAACTTCAGAATTGTTTGTCCTTATTAGTCAGTTTGACGCAAAAACACAAGTATTTTGTTGCTTTGCTAATAAGTATTCAACTATTTGTTAATTAGCTGTGTGTTTTTTCTTATTCTGAAGAGAAAATGCAGCAGGAGATTGACACTGTGGTGGGACCGGGGCGTTGTCCTTATATGGAGGACAAGAAGTCCCTCCCCTTTACAGACGCAGTCCTCCATGAAATTCAGCGTGTTATGGATATTGTCCCCATGAACATCCCTCACTACGCACTCCAGGACATCTCCTTCAGGGGCTACACAATCCCCAAGGTATTCTGCTCTCATCACATTAAGTGTTATTGATGCAGAATGTTTCCAGATAATATAAACATGGTGTTTGTCTGTACAATCATTGTTCCCAATGTTGCATGCTAACATCATGTCTTTTCTCAATAGGACACTGTGATTCTTCCCTTGTTGCACTCTGTGCTGAAAGAGGAGAAAAAGTGGGCGACCCCCTGGTCCTTCAACCCCCAGCACTTCCTGGACCAGAATGGCAACTTTAAGAAAAATCCTGCATTCCTGCCATTTTCTGCAGGTAAATTATTAAAGGGATAGTTTGGATGTTTTGAAGTGGGGTTGTATGAGGTACTTATCCATAGTCAGATCGTCACCTACAATAGATGACGGTCGGCACGCCCCCAGTTTGGAGAATCAGATAGGAGTTGCCGCACAGAAGCAAAGCAATGTATTGCTGTGGACGGGGGCAGCAGCAAAACATATTTTAGACACCTAAAAGAAAGGCACACCTAAATAATATCAATATCAGTTTAAGTGTACGCTATATTTAGAATATTTTTGCTCGTTTGTTTTTCTGCTGCCCTCATCCACATTAGTACATTGCTTTACTCCCGTGCTGGCACTCCTGTCTGTTTCTCCAAACTGGGGGCGTGCCGACCGTTATCTACTGTAGGTAATACACTGACTACGGATCAGTACCTCATACAACCCCGCTTCAAAATACATGAACTATCCCTTTAAGTACATTTCCTTCAACTCTGTTTCACTCACTCAGAAAATGTGGCTTGCTAAACAACAGTGTTGTCCTGCTCTTTTCTGAGCTATGATGTGTTCAAAAGGCCAAACCAGTCCCTGCAATCATTTTTTTTATTGGTATATATTCTTCTAATTCTGACTGGTTTGTTTGTGGTTATCTCTCAGGAAAGAGAGCTTGTGTCGGAGAGTCCCTCGCTCGCATGGAGATCTTCCTCTTCCTGGTGTCCATTCTGCAGCGCTTCACCTTGTCCTGCCCCGGAGGACCTGACAGCGTGGATCTCAGCCCCGAGTACAGCAGCTTCGCCAATCTGCCTCGCAGGTACAAGATCATTGCAACGCCCCGGTGGTAATGATATTTTACAGCATGGTCCCGTGTTTTCAACCTTTTTGTCATGGCCTTCAAACCTCTGAAAAAGTGCATCATTTGATACCCAGGGGCCTAATTTCATATGCACACTGATTTAATTCATTCTCCTGTACCAGCTGTACCCAGCTGCTCACTTCACTGCTCTTTAGATTGAACTCCCACAGATAGTTTTAATTAACAGTTTCACAGTTTAAATGATGCCAAAGCAAAAAATAAATACCCACAAATTCGGTAATGTGAATTTCCTAGACTCTTGCTGAGATAATAATTGAAGACGGTGCCTGAGTTAATCTAATGTAATCTTTACGTACCTGCTCACATCATGTTTATACATATTCTGTCAGCATGTTTGGTATATTATTATAAAATTATGAACCACTTTGTCATCTTTTCAACAAGATTCTCAGTTAATGATCTCGAATAAGCTTTTACCAAATGTTAAAAGTTTAGTTAAACCCCCAAAAACAAAGTTTATCTTCTATATTATTAGTAAATAATCTGAAATTATCCTAAAGAGCAGATTAAGTCCCTGATTGTCTAATTATGGTCTAATTTATATAAACCACCTGCCACTACATCAGACATCTAAATACTGGAAGTTTGGCTTACGGTGTAGTTTTTTTGTAATAGCACACCTCAAACAAGAACAAGCTTCAGTATCATACTGTAATTAAGTTTGTTTCCCATCTTGTTTAGTGTTATGTTCAGAGATGCTCACACACCGCATCACTTTGATGCAGTAAAGTCCACTTTACAATCCGTCCTTCCAACGTGCAGCTGTGCATTTCGCCACAAGAGGGCACTTTTTTTTAATTTTTATTTTGCTTTAGCTGATAAAAGCTTCATCTGCAGTTACTCAGGAATAAATAATATAACACTTGTACAACAGTTAACAACATTTATCCTCTTAACAGCATCTTTTAGTATTGGTTTAAAGAGTTGTTTGGGGTCATTTTTGTTTCATGTTTTGTTTCCTCACCTGACTATCTGCACTTTTAGGGAGGTATTTTTATGTTTTGAAGAAGAAGAATGCAGGAATCACATGATAAAAACATACCAATAATGGTATACAAATGTATTTTATGCATAAACGAGAAGTGTTTTGTGCAAATTCCATCAATCATCTTGTGACGGACTGTGCTGGTTTACAGGAAGTAGCACAGTGACGTACGGCAATCGGTAATTTGATTCAGGTCAGAGTTCAGGTCAGGTGATCGATCAAGCTGCATGTCAGGCTGTCAGTGTGTTGATTATCAGTCTTTAGGGATCGTTGTCAAAGACTGAGGCTGCAATGTGTCAAGAGCTCATCAAATTACGGAGTGTCAACTGTCACGGCAGGTTTTTATTAAACCTTGATGAGACCCAGGAACATCAAGCATACAGCATTATATGTGGTACTGTGATATATACTCAGTGCTTTTTTTTTGGTTTTATAATACAACATTTACATCATGTAAACTAATGCATTTATTCATTCTATATTTTTATAATAAAATATATGAGGAAATAAATATTTTTAAAAATGATTGTGGTTTATTGGCCATCTTTAATCCTATCAGACCCATTTTTGTCTTTTTTTAGGGAGGTACAGGCGGTCTTTAGGGGGAGATAGCAGGTCAACAGTAGATGTCCCATAGAAGTGGTGTACATCATCTGAAAGCTGGGAACATGAACATTAATTTGAGATGCAGCTCAGCACTGTGTGTCAAGTTATTGTGCATGTAACATTATGATGGAAGTAGACGATGGTTATTCCCATGCGCTATTATGTCTCATAAATTGTTGCAGCAATGTTTGGGTTGATACCATTTGTTACACAGATTTATTGCTAAATTTAACCATTTTTTACCACTCAAAAGTCCCTCCACAATACCACATTAAGACACCAAGACCTCGAGGAACACCATAGAAAAAGCCATGCTGTGATTTGGTATCACAAACTTTTGACATTTGGAGATTTCTGCACAAAGCGATTAGATGGCGAGCACTTCTGTTGTATAAACTGCTCAGAAACCCCCTTATTGTCAATCTACCTAGGAAAGCCATCCATCCTCTGAATGCCCTAGTTCTTTAGTTTGTGGCTGTAAAGTTTCATGAGGCTGTGATTATCCTAGAGGTCACCAGAGGTCATTTTATACAGTGAGGTCAAGTTTAAAAAAATCACTGCCAATCCCGCGGGTCTCAGAGGGTAACATGTAGTGCATATTTAGTAGCTGGTATGAACCTGCATGGGGATAAGTTGTTGTCATTGACTGCACCAGAAAACTACAGTACGTTTGTCCATGTGATGACGGCACACTGGTGACTTTCATGAGCTATTTAATATCATTTTATAGAGATGTGAATGATGTCTTCAGCCTCGACACTTGCTGTATCCTTTTGGTACATTAAGTACAGTATGTTGCCTAACCTGCAACTGTAAATGTCCTAACAGTTGATTGTTGTGTACATTAAGTGATGTCAACAAACATGACAAGTGAAAGTGATCATAGACTCAAAATACACTTTTTCACCGCCACACCGAGAATATATGCAAACCAGACTGTATTCAGATGTTTCCACAAAGCAGAGAACAAGTCCATTCTTCTCAGTTCAGCCACAAACGTGTTGCTTTGTTAAATGTTGGGCAGGTGATATTTATGCTTCACCTGCTTCTTAACATCCGGTGCTGGTGAGATGTTGCTGTTGGGTAACTGAGGCAGGTACTGAGCCTGGAGAGGAAGAGAGAGAGGGGGATGGGGAGCGAGCGAGAGAGAGAGAGAGAGAGAGAAAACAGGTTGAGATGATGCTTTATTTTTTATACCAGTGGTAAAAATAGGAAGAGGAACCGTCGTTTAAAATGTTAAGTTAAGTAGGTAGTTTCTTCTTTGAGAGAGGCCAGTTTGAATGTATGGCAATGGTAAAAAAGCAGCTCTTGTGTTGAGACATGTGTGGCTGTAGCAGGGTGCTGTGTTTCATACGTACCCCTGGTTGTCTGCGTCGGGAGCCTTTGTCATGTCGTCTTCCTGGGCGCTCACCCTCACGGCCCCAGTTGACTCCATCCTCCTGGAAGTAAGGTAGCTCCAGCAGTTCTTCACAGGACAGCCGGAGCGAGGGGTCCATCACCAGGCACGACTGCTCACACAAAGATGCACAGAGTTAGCGTGGAGTGTTGGCATTTCAGTCAAGGCTCCATCACACATAAACATAACGTACCTTCATAACCTGGAGGGCGTGAAGAGACACGCCGTGGAAGCGCTTTTCCAAGGGCTCCTAAGAGCAAAAATAAATGGGAAATAATAACATTGCCCACACGTCATCGCCTCTCTGTTAAGAACATTATTATGCATTCTTAATGGTAAGAGGAGTCGTACCGTCGTGTCAGGTTCAGGAATACTGACTCCACTGAAGAAAACGTTGGAGCGGAAGACCTGCTGGTGACGAGGGATCAGGTCACCTGAGGTCAGAAAGGAGATCATCAGTGTGATATCGGTTGATATCAGCCTTTAAAAATCCACTATCGGTCAACCTCTACTCTTAAATCCATCTGCTGATTGTGGGAATTGTCAAGAAAGCAATGTCATAATTCTGCAAGTGAGTTTGTGCATCCGTAGGTAGATCATTTCTGTGGCCCCGCGGTGTACCTAGAGTTTTTCGGATGAGGTAGAGCTGGTCAACATCAGACTTCCCGGGCCACAGTGGATTCCCGTTGAGCAGCTCGGCGAAGACGCAACCCAGGGCCCACACGTCCACGGCAGGCCCGTACTGAGTGTCCCCGACCAGCAGCTCCGGGGCCCGGTACCAGCGGGTAGCCACGTAGTCTGTGTAGTCATCCTCCGGTCCCGCTGAGAACGCCGACACACAGACAGATGGAGATAACTTGTACGGGACACACATGCACTTAGAATGCTGAATAATGAATACTGATTAACACGTACATTGTAGAGGAAGGGATTACAAGGCATGCTGAATGACTACATGTTAATGTATGGTAACATAACACGGAAACCTAAAGCAGGAAGGGTAAACAGAGACACAGAGTGGCTGAGCGGTCCTCCTGTGCCATGCATTCATTGAGACATTGAAAGTGAGGAGGCAGGAGCTCATTCAGGTCTTTCCGTGTTGAATAAGTCATTAGAGGCAGATTAACACTAAATGCACTTAAATGCACTCGTTCTCTGGATGACCTACTCAGAATGCGGGCGAAGCCGAAGTCGCAGAGCTTGATGACTCCGGTTTTGGTGAGGAGGATGTTCTCTGGCTTTACATCACGGTGGATGCACTGCAACACAAACGCTCGTCATCAAGGGTTTGGCAACGTGATACACAGTCTCTTAGTGACGGAGAAAGAGGCTTATATTAGGGAAAGGACCTGGAGGAACAATAGCAAGAGATCAGGAACCTGTACACATTTCAGTATTGAAACTGAATACTGCATCGCAGTTACTGAGACTTAAATGACTCCTGTTGGGAGGATTGAAGCCTAAACAAAGTTTGCTCATTGTGATCTGGAATTGTCTTTAAATGTATGTTAGACGAGTTTGAGTAGTTGTTCACATGTTTTGTGGTTTGAGATGGTGCACCTCTTCAGTCAGTTCTCACAAGTTTTCAAATATTTTGTACCGTAAGAAAAGCATGTCCATATCAATTTGTGGGGTTAAATTATGGTATGGTTTTTCCCTTGGATGGCAAAGGAACTCAAAGGTGGGCCACGGGAAAAAAGTAAACTCTTATTGTATTGTTAAAATGCAAAATAGTACCAGGAACCCAAGTTCCCCTGATTGAATAATATCTTAGCTTTTACATAGTTAACCCCTGAAAACCTGCTTGGTGAATACAATTGGGCTCATTTCCAGCCATAATTTATGCATTTCTGAGACTGTTTAAGGACCCCAGCATGCAGAAATAATCTAAAGAATAGGCAAAAATAACACACTGTATTCAAAAAACTGTATGGGTTTGCCCCAAACTGCGTGTAATTATCATATAGTGGGCATGTCTGTAAAGGGGAGACTCGTGGGTATCCATAGAACCAATTTTCATTCACATATCGTGAGGTCAGAGGTCAAGGGACCCCTTTCAACTGAGTCTGCTTCAGCCTCTGAAAGACAGTAAAGCTCCCACAGGCGAAAAAAATCGCTAACATCTGGCGGGCCAAATCGAACCTTATGGCAGGCCAACTTTGGCCCACAGGCCCCACTTCGGGCAGCAATAGTCAACAGTAAAACAGTGAAAAAATAAAACATCTTAAGGATATGTTCATATTTCTTTTTTAAGTGTGTCTTAAAACAATAATCAGCTGTATGTTGAGAGAGTTATTCGTCCTTTCCAACTAAAATATGGTGGACAAAATACACAGTCTTCATTCTGTAAATAGAAGCTGGAGCTTATATGAGGCTGTGGATTTTGTCCCCCAACTTTTATAGTGCTGTCACACTAGGAATGGGTTGCTGCGTGACCAGTATAGACAGGCTCAAAGACTAAATACATGATGATTTAGTATTGAAAATATACTGACATTGTGCTTGTGGCAGAAGTTGACAGCCTGCAGAGTCTGCCACACTATACTCTTCAGCTGAGCCTCTGGTACCCTGCAGAGAGACAAAGGAATATTGATTGTTGTTAGAGGAACAAAACAAAACCTATTTACTAGTCATGTCTTGCTTGTCTATTATTTAAAAAAAAAAAAACAGAAGTGGTGCTTTAACACAGCCCTCTTGTCACCCGGGTAACCTTAGGCCTGTCTCTAACAGCAACAGCGCCTTTGTTTTCAGGAGCAGCTAGAGTTTCTGCTGCACGGCCTTATGGGAAAAGGAGAAATGGTCCGATAGCACCTAGTAGCCCGGGCTTGCTGTGTGACTTCACATGACAAAAACTAAAACTCTTATCTTGTGACTACAGATTGCATGAGGAGCAAAAAGAAGAACCCATTCCCCTAAATAGCTGTTCCTCCTTCACTCTGCTGCCAACAACTCTCTACGTCTTTGAAATCTCTTGGCAACAGTCTTTGTAATTCACCCTGGTCCTTTCTGCTGTCCTTCTCCTGTAAGCAGTACTCTTAACAAAGACAAGTTCACACAATGACTTATATGGTAAACTGTAAAGAGAGGCCCACTTTGGCACTGGTGGAAGATGCTCTGATCCTTTACTTAAGTAAGCGTAACAATACCACAATGTAAAAATACTCCATTTCAACTAGAAGTCCTCCTGGGGTTTGTGTCCTCTTTACAATCAGCTGTTCGTTCGTGTCTCCTGTTTACCACATTCAGTGTCATTTTCACCGTACTAACGTGGTAGTTTTAAGCCCAACCATGTAGTTCTTTCCTAAAACTAACTACAGTGGTTTTGTTGCCTAAACCTAAAGGGATGCCAAGGGTAACTGTAGTGGTTTTGATAATAAAATGCTGTGGAGTAAAAAGTGTAATGTTTCTGTCTAAGATGTAGTGAGGCATAAAAGGGAAGTACTCGACTAAAGTACAAGTGCCTCAAAATGAGTAAATGTACTTTGCACCATTGCACTTTTGTCATGAATTCTTGAGAGCTGTACCAACAACAAAGATCAGAAGTGAATGATTGTCTTCAATTTTCTACGTATGTGGCCTTTCAGTATCTTCCACAACTCACAGATGTAATTCAGAACAACTCACAGACATGGCGAGACTCCCCTGACCTACCCTCGAGGGTGTTTGTCCAGCTCGTTCAGGACCGTCTGCTCGCAGAACTCAAACACCAAGTGGAGCCGTCGTTTCCTCCTGAAGACCTCCAGCAGGTTGACCAGATTCACGTGTTTCAGCTGCTGCAGGACCAATGGAGAACATGGATACTGTTTCAGTGCAAAATGTTTAATTAAACCTATAGAGGATCTAAAATCTGCCCCAACTGTGAGAGGACATGAAACGTGCATGTTTTGGCACTTGTTGTGGCCAAATATATTAGAAAAAACATATTGCAAAAAAAAGTTGTTAAAACCACAGACATGACAATTTTATTTTCGTTTAATTTCTACCTAGCTATCTAGCTGGCAAGCCGCCATGTTGTAGTGACGCCATTGCATACGTAACAAGGTTGGTTTAACTCCGTTTGCCTCCAGCAGTGGACGGTCAGACGGTCAACATTTCGGGTTGAAAAAGTAAGATATCTGTTTGTACCACTGGGTGTAAAAAATAAAAAAAATGCAAATATATATTGGACATTTTGTTTTGTTTAATTCATGAGTATCTTGCAATAAAAGTATAAAAAATAAAATAAAATAAAATAAATTGTTGTGCCTTACGTTAGTTTATGATGGCTACAATGTTTTTTAAAAAGGGATGTCTCTATTTGTATCTGTGTAACTCAGCCGAGCCAACCAACCACGTGACGTCACAGGCAAGAGTACTGCCAAAGAGTAAGAGTAAGGAGACAAATGTTTTTTGATAACAGTCGCTGCCGCCATTTTGGACTGAAAGCGCTTATTATATTCATAATATTTTATTGTTCCACACAGGCCATTGTGTTTATACGGTACTTTTTAGGCGGACACTTTACTGGCGACCGGTAGTCGCTTTCAGTCCAAAATGCCAGAAACATAGCTTTGCTGGCGGGCGCTGACGTTGCAATGGAACGAACAACTGACTTTTACTTCTTGGCAATATACGTTCTTTGGTACTGCAACATGGCGCCGCTCTTGTGTTGTTAATTGATTCCCAATAATAAATATATACATATATTTGCATAAATCAGCATATTTGTCCACTCCCATGTTGAGTGCAATTAATCGTGATTAAATATTTGAATCGATTGACAGCCCTAGTTTAAATGTCTTTAAAGCTCTTTGCCTTGTGTATGAATAGGCTAATTATATCTGCATGACACCTTCCTAACAAAGCAACAAAAGGTCATATACCTTAAAGAGTGTGCATGTGTGCGTGCACGTGTCCACCTGTGGTGTTAGATGTGAGCCAACTTGATACTATTGGGCGATACTCAGCTCTTCTCACCTTCAGCATTCGTATTTCTCGCAATGCAATCTTCTTAATGACGGGGTCGTCTTCAGACTCCACAAACTTCTTGATGGCGACTATCTGTCCAGTATCTCTGTGTCTGCACTTGAACACCACTCCGTAGGAACCCTCGCCAATTTTGGCCAGCTTTTCATATTTCTCCATCGGGCAGTTAGTAGCTGTCACCTGTCAAAAGACAAACACACTCAGCACTTCACTAAAATGTAATAGATTCCCCAAATAGAATAACATTAGTAGGCTGTATGCACACGTCTGTTAACTTTCCTCTGACACTGTAACCTAACCTTCATTTTATTATTCTCCTTACGAAAAAAGTAGTATACTTCAAGTTTATTTTATGAAGTATACTTAAGTAAGCTCAAGTATATATTTCCCAAGTATACTAATATCAATGTACTAGTAGTATACTTGTAAGTGTACTACTTTAATACTTCTTGAGACTAAATTGGCCCACTTTTTATTGGTATAGTAAACTTTGAGTACACAACTAGTTTACACATAAGTTTTATTTTGTACTGCAACTATAAGTACACCGATAGTTTACTAGTTTTATACTTGTAGTCCATTTTTTAGTTCATGAAAGTACACTTAGTGTAAGTATAAGCCAAGTATACTGTACTTCGACTTTTTCTGTGTACTTGTCAGTATAAGCCAAGTATACTTAGAGTTTCCTGTATACTTGTCAGTATGAGCCAAGTAAACTTCAACTTTTCTGTATACTGGTCAGTATAAGCCAAGTATACATAGACTTTTCTGTATACTTGTCAGTATAAACCAAGTATACTTAGACTTTATACTTGTCAGTATAAGGCAAGTATACTTATACTTTTCTGTTTACTTGTCAGTATGAGCCAAGTATACTAAGACTTTTCTGTATACTTGTCAGTATGAGCCAAGTATACTTAGACTTTTCTTAAGTATACTTGTTAAGTATTTCTCTGATAAGTACAAAAGTAAACTGAAAGTATGCTCTCTTATTCTAAGTTTAAAAGAAGTATACGAATAGCACATAGTGATAGTTTACTAGTTTTATACTTGTCAGTATAAGTCAAGCATACTTAAGTATACTTTTGTTAAGTAGCTATATCTCTGATAAGTACATAACAAGTAAACTGAAAGTATGCTCTCTTATTCTAAGTTTAAAAGAAGTATACTAATGGCACACTTGAATAAACTTCTTTTAGGTAAGGGGTTTTCTTAACCTGTGACACCTGAGAGAGAATATTGTTTGTGGACACTAAACCAACTCATGCACACCTTATTAAATACAGTTTTTAGTGTCACAACCAGCATGAGAGACTCACTCACCTGTCTAGAATCTGAAAGGGTCTTCATCGACAAGTCAGCAGCGAGTCTGCAGGTGATTTAAGTCCATCAAAAGCCCTTAAGTATGAACTATTGCAGCAGTAAGGAGGATTTCAGAGGTGTCTCTCTGTGTCTCTGCTGCTACTTTAACTCCCTCCCTCTGCTGTCTCCTCGTCCTGTGCGTCGTCACCATGGTAACCCTCTCTGCTTATTACTAGTATGTCGTTAAACAGTAAACTGACTCGCTCTGTCTTCATTTTCAGTCGTTTTTTCACACTGACACGATGCCTCGAACATTCATAAACACATAAATAGTAAATAAACATTACAATGTTTAACTTACCGTTTAGAAACTGCGCAGAAAAGAAGCAACAAAGACAGGATACCAATTCACAAAAGCTCGCTACGTCAGTTAAAACACGCTCATGGATACACCGTACGTTGTAACCATGGAGACGGGTGGCGTGATGACGTCAACAGGAAGCAGCTGTTATAGTTTTCCTAACCTCAGTTGACCTCAGTGATGGAAGAAAGTACTCAGAGAGGTTTTACTTTAAGTAAAAGTACCACTACCACAGTGTAGAAATAAACTCTATTATAAGTAAAAGTCTTGCATTCAAATTTTTAAAAATAAAAGTATAAAAGTATTAGCATCAAAATATAAGTTAAGATAAGATAAGATAAGATATTCAAGCCCTTTATTGTCATCGTGTAGTACAACAAAATTAGATTGTGACAATCCCATAGGTGCTAATGAAAAGATAACACAATAAAAAAAGAGATAGTGCAATATAAATATAAAAAATATAAAAGATAATACAATATAAATATAAAAATACAATATGTGTATTGATGAGATGACAGTTTTGCCAGATTACAGTTTTACCAGATTATTGCACAATAATCTAATAATATAATTTTTGCACAGCATCATATAATTATTGCACAGAGTGATCTGCATGTTATTGCACATATCCATAACAGTAGATTTACAGTATTTACATTGCAAAAGTGACACAAAAGTGACCAACGTGTTATTGCATGTTTATTACGTGATATTCCCTTATTAGTCCCGCAGTGGGGAAATTTGCAGTGTACAGCAGCAAAGGGGATAGTGCAAAAAACAAGATACATAAGCTAACAGTAAAAGTGCTAAAGAGCTAAGCAAAGTGTAACAAAATATGAACCATTTAAATAGAAGGAAGTATAAAAATAGGAGCAGTATATACAGTATTGAAAATAAACAGACTATTAATAAAATTGCACAAGTGGAAAATGATATTGCACAGTGAGAATGAATGAAATGCCACCTGAAAATATTGCACAGTATGAATTACACTTGAGTAGTAATAATGCTAATGATATTGCACAGTCATTATACAGTATAGTGCAGTTATTGTCAGTTTTTGGTGAGTAAGTGGTCTACTGGGAGCAGTGATGGTTGTGGAGTCTAACAGCTGCAGGAAGGAATATACTAAAAGTACATTATGCAGAATAAGTACCTTTTGTAGGCCCATTTCATCATTATGCAGGCCCATTTCAGACTAATATATGTTATATTATTCTATGATAATTATTGATGCATTAATGTTTACATTATGTTAATATTACAGCTGGTAAAGACAGAGTTGATTTCAACTACTTCATATACTTTATCTGCTGGGTAGCTTGTGAATTTTAACCCTGAGGATCAATAAAAGCTTATCTTACTTATCAAACTATATATGATAATATAACATTGACAGCAATCATTCAGCTGTGTAATGAGTACTTTTACTTTTGATACTTTTAAGTACCCTTTACTGATGACACGATTCAAGATTTTGAAAGCAGGACTGTCCCTCCTCTCTAGTCACACTCCCTGTTCCCCAGGTCCCTTTATTGCCATTTTCCATCCATCCGCCTCAGACTTTCCCTCCTCTCTCCATCACCTGACTGCCCCGCCCAGCTACACACCTGTTCCCACATCCCTCATTTGCTCTGCAGTTGCCAGACCTTCCCCGCCCACTTGCTCACCTGTTTCCACTTTCCCTCGTCAGCCCTGCAGTATTTAACTTGCCCATTTCCACTCACTCTCTCTCAGTTTGTCAAGGTTGCTATGTTGTTTCTTGCCATTTACTCTCGAGCCTCTGAGCCCTGCAATTCTGACTTTAAGCCTATAGTGTATATACCTTCACTTTGGTATTAAATCACTGAATTAATCCTGTCTTTATGCATTTGGGTCGAATCCTGCATTTTGTCATGACAAATTCTGTGTTTCTACATTGTTGTAAAAGATCCCAGACAGTGTTTCTTCCACCACTCCTTATGTACTAAAATAGGAACATGCCTCATAGTATTGTGCACTTTACGTGCTTGTCTATTAATATAAGAGCTGCTATCCAACATAAAGTTCCAGAGCAGACCTCATTCCACTGCCCAATATTCACAAAGAAGACTGTTGAAAGAAGCTGCAGCATCATGTCACTCTGCCACAGATATGAAATGTATGCTGGACCAACTCTGATGTGGTAGCAATGAATTATAGACTGTTCTGTTCTCCCTGTTGACTGTGAATATTTTTTTCCCCCGGCGTCCTCCCTCGGCGAGACTTTGGGCTTCGCCACAGCTCCATGGGATCCTCTGCAGAATCATTTAGGACTTCACAGCGAATGATGGGAAAGCAGACCATGTTGCACTCTTGTGCTCAGAGACACACAGACACCTTGAGGTGCTGGCACCGAGGCCTTGTGGTGGAGGGTATGAAATGCCCCATGGCAGACTGGTAAGACGTGTTAGTGTATCGGGGTCAGTGAGGCACGTTGGTTGTTGTGTTCAGAGGCCCATGCAGTATGTTAGCAGACAAATGGAGAGCAGAGAATAATAGGTAACAACATTTATTTGGGATTTTAAATCAGGCTTCATTTGCACGACAAGAACAGGAGCGAAATTTAGCACAGTGTGTGTTCAATGGCTTCTTCAGCCCTGTTAGTACTCTCTCTTTGTCTAATAGTGACTCAGACGCCCTTAATCTTTATCCCAGGATGCATCTGTGGTTAAAAGAGCGAAAGAAGAAATGCTCATTAGCTTCAGTTTTCAAATAAATCACTGCTGTGTTGACAAAATGATACAGGAGGAAGATCAATAATTGTGTCTGTTGTGACTTTTCTCTGGAATAGAAGAGAATAGAATTTCTATATTGTCATTACACAGAGTACAACACAATTAAATAGTAATCCTGACGGTACATACACATCTATTAAACAGTAGTACAAATATAGACGAGTAAAAAAAATAGTATAGTAGTAAAGTATAAATACAAATGTATGTATTTGCTTGACCTAAATGTAAATACATAATGTAAAGCTGTATAGACATATATACAAAGTAGCTGTAAATGTATTGTAGTGCTGGTATTATTGCAGGCAGACAGTCGGTGTCAGTGTTTGTCAGTGTTCAGTTCATGTACGGCTGTGGGATAGAAATAGTTTTTTTATCTGTTTGTCAGTGATTTGATGGACCTGAAGCATCTACCGGAGGTCAGCGGGTCAAACAGATGGTGTCCAGGGTGGGATGGGTCTTATGTTGGATGCGCTACTGAGGCATCTACCTCAACTACGCTACTGTTATAAAAGTAGTGTACATTTGTACGGCAAAATTTATTTTGTGCGAAAAGAACACAAGTGTGCTTCACAAAAAATATGATACAATATTTAAACATAAGACTTGAGGTTGATGACAAAGACCCCAAAGTTGTTCATCAGAGCTCTTATAAATGATGTACCATCTTTGTCCACCAGACGGCAGTGCACACTCATTAGAGCGCAGACCAACACACAACAGAACACACATTAGTGTTGTTGACAGCTGATAGCCACACTCCTATTATTTTTGTTATCATTAATGGTAATCGGAGATATATCGCTGTTGACACTGTGGGACAAATTGTCTGTAGTGTCTTTGTTTGAGTCATCTTTGTTTCTGCTTGTTGCTGGTATTTCAGGGGATTTTTGCAGTGAGTTTCCCTATGCTTAATGTCACCGTTTATTGTCAGTGCTTGTTTGATGAATAGCTCATTCTTCATAACCGTCACAGTAAATGGAAGACAATAAACAACCAACCCATTTGGGCAAAACCATAAAAAATCCAAGAGCAAAGACTGAACGCATGGCATTTTACTGTCTTTACTTCCCTGTTGAATCATCCCTCCAGACAGAGACAAAGTGATTGAAACCATCACCGGTTTGTTTTAGTCTAGCCTTCCTTTTGAAAATACACAATCCGAACTCTAAAAAGCACCCAGACGTAGGTCAGTGCACCACACAGTCCAGCCCTGTTGGCTCTCCATCCCTTCAAATGCACCCTTCTACTTTTAGACACGCCGGTCCCAAGTGGCTCAGTTCTTTGGCCCTGGCAGGCGTTCACCTTCACAGCCACTAGGTAAATGTGGCGGTCAGTTGGTGGGACACCAGTGCCGTGCAGGGCTTTGTTGACATGTCAGTCAGTGGCAGACAGGCTGGAGAGTGTGTGTATGTGTGTGAGAGAGAGCTGGTGCCTCTAAAGTCAAGTCATTCAGCGTGTTCAGCTCCTGGCTTCCTGATGTGGACAGAAGGCAAGCAGCAGAGCTCTGTTAAACAGCAGATGTTTTACACTGCGGCCGTTACCCTCATTTCCTGGGCGGAGAGCTCCTTGCTCTATTAGACGAGTAACAGGAACCAGAAAAAAAAAGAAGAGTTGGGGGTGGAGGGGAGTGAGAAAGAGGCAGAGCGAGGGAGTGCAAGAGAAAAGTTAGCTGAGCTTCCACAAATCACTTTGTCACCAGCAAGCTCTGACAAGCATCAGGAGAGAGGGAGAAAGGGAGAGAGACAGGGAGTTAAATAGAGGTGCGAATAGGGAGTTGTGTCAGAGGAGACTCGAGAGGGAAGGTGTGAAGGAACTGCAGAGGGCATACACGAGGTGATACCGATGGATGGATAGAGACAAGAGACAAGACTGACTCTCTAAACAGTGTGCTCTAAGAAGGACTGTTACTGCTGCTGTCTCTACTGCTGCTGTGTCTGGATGATATTCATTTAAAGAGAAGGTGTGTCAAACTTTTTGTCAGTTTTTTTTATCTTCTGATTAGCATCCCTGCTCATCTCAGACATCACATTATTGAGAATGAAGACACAGCTACAGAGACAGCCGCTCTGTGTGTGTGAAGTCGGCATGAGTCGGAGGCGCTGAAAGCATTTTCTGGTGAACAGCAGCTGTGCATGGATCACATGCTGTTATTGCTAAAAAAGAGGTAGTCAGAGCGGAGAGCGACACAAGCTTATCAGATGTTTTTTCTTTTTTCTCTGTAGGGACTATTCTTGATGGCTTGACTGCGTACGTTTGTGAACTGGTTTAGAATAAGTTAGTGAGATTTATAAATATAGTTTCTTTCCCTTCACCGTGTATATTTGATTAGCTCCGGGTTGGCTCAAAGCCCCCGGGGTCATCTGATCAGAAACAGGGAAATAGAAAGGGTATTTTTTTACACTCATTGTAGCTATTTTCTCTTCCTTAGAGTCATTTAGACAGAGCCTATTTGACATCACATCCTTGTTCAGGGTAGCCCTGAATGATCTGTGAGGAAACCTTGTGGGTCAAGGAGGACAGGAAGCAGTGTCAGCTGAAAAGCCTTAGACTCAGATAGTAAGTACGTGTTATACAGCTCCCTTCACATTGGCTCAGCTGCCCTCCGGGGACATGTAAAGAGAAACTGCCTGGTGAGCACTGAGCTGACACGTGGAGGTTTATATACTTCGCAGTAAGTTAATTTAATATCCAGGCTTGAAATCATATGAATCACAAGCTGGTCTGGGAGTACAGAACCGGCTCTGTTTGAGTGTTTTGGACTTGCTGAGGGGTCTTCTGAGTCTGCTGTCTGTGTGCATGTTTGGTTGGGCTCTGTAAGCATTTGACAGCTCCGCTCTGGACTCATTTCTGGGACGTCATTGTGTTACCTGTGTGGCTGAGTCAGAGGTCGGCTCGTCACTTGCCGTCTGTCTGCCCTCTGGGATTCTCTCCATCTGCCTCTATGCAAAGAAGACACAAGTGTTAGGTGGTTTTCACAGCAGCAGCAGCAGCAGCAGCAACAGCGGTGGCACCAGTCGTCCCGAACTTTGAGGACTCTCCACACTGCTTTAATTGTTCGGCTGTGTGTAAACACCTTGCGTCACTCGCACCTCTCCACAGAGTGATTCACCATTCCCCTAAGCATCCCCGGTTGTAAACAGTCAGGTTGGCACCATGAAGCTGGCGGTGTTGATGTTCATGGTTGTGTACACGGTGGGCAACGTAAGCGGTATGTCTACGTGTAAGACGCTGGACCTGGAGATGGTGAAGAAAAAACGCATCGAGGCCATCAGGAGCCAGATCCTCAGCAAACTGCGCTTGCCAAAAGAGCCTGAGCCAGATCAGGCTGGAGACGACGAGGACATCCCCACCACCCTGCTGTCCCTCTACAACAGCACCAAGGAGATGCTGAGGGAGCAGCAGACCCAGGTCCAGACGGACATCTCCACAGAGCAGGAGGAGGAGGAGTACTTCGCTAAGGTGCTGCACAAGTTCAACATGACCAGTGAGTACATATGTGTTCTGCACACATGGACGCCCATTGTCAAGAATTGGTGATGGCTTAACTACGGCACTAAGAACGTCAAGTAACAGTACGACTGTGATTTATGCTCCTACATTTACAGCCCCTTGAGGCAGACTGCTCAACACACACACACACACACACACACGGAGGCAAAGATCCTGGAGATGATTGAAACGTTGTTCAGATCTTACATTGACAGTTGTTAATGGCAGAGGGAAATCAACAGGTGCCCTTTAGAACGAGAACTGCTGTATACAAATATATCAAAAAACAAAGATGGTCTCAAAGCCAATATTTCACCTTGTCATTATGTTGGCCCACCACCAATCTCGGAAGGCACCGGCTATCGGTCTGTCAAAGGATAAGCCTTTGGGGGCAAGGGAGCTATATGTCTTGAGTTTCGGTGTAGCCAGCAGATATCCGGGTGTAGACTTCCAATTTACAATCTCATTTTAAACCAATAAAAAGCTAAATCATCGTCAAACAATAGCTAGTGGGTTCCTAGACTGCATTTCGGCCAATGCACTCCACCCCTTTTGCGCTCCACGCGGACTGTTTACCTGCATTCAACCAAAGCCTGCTCAAGAGTGATTTTGTCAATACTACTCGGACTACAAACGGAGCCCAGAACGCTTCAGATACTAAAATAATGTCCCGTCGCTTGCAGATACAACAATGAATGCAGAATCTGTTTATAGAGAGTAGCCCACCACAATTCACAGCCCAGTTGCCGGGAAAATCTTTTGGCATTGCACGTTTCTGCAAAGCACGGATGCATTGGATGTCGATGTTTTTGCATTTGGTCAGAGCAAGTGGCACAGTATATCGAGCGACCATTATTGAAAGTTATGTGGTAGGTAGGTGGTATAATGACGAGTATAATAAGCAAGAAAGCGGGACGGTGGTGGATGGGTCAAACAAACACAGGACTTTCACCCAGGAGACCGCTGTCTGTGTCCCATGTGAAACCAAACAGATATTCAGTTTACTGTCATAGAGGAGTAAAGAAAACAGAAAATATTTATATTTAAGAGGCTGCAATCAGAGAATTTAGACTTCTTTTTTCTTTAAAAAATTACTCAAACCGATTAATCGATTATCAAAATAGTTGGTGATTAATCGTTGCAGCTCTAACTCAAACCATTGTATTTTTCTAACCTTAACGAAATTGGTTTCACAACGTGAACGACGCAGCATTGTGCATTTCTGCAAGTGTGACACGAGAAACCTATTTATGAAACTTTTTTTTAACATGTATTTTTACAATGCCAACATTGTAACGACTGGGTTACTGCATTCAGCACAAATACATCTTAAATCAGTCGCTGGGATGGACAAACGTATCAGCTACAGCCCAAATTAATCAGCATTTGCCCGACGGCTGGGGTCAGTTCCAATGCCGTCCATAAATCCCCTCAACATGTGCACCCCTTCTGATCTCCACCCAACATCTCCAGGCAGCCTGAGGAGTTCAGAGATCACAGGCGTTACACGTTAGCAGGACCGCATGTTGCATCTGCTCTGATGCTCCGTGTTGCTTTCGTGGTATCTTTGGCATTTTTACTGCGTTATTAGCGTTGTTTGTTTGGCTAAGCCTGCATACGCTGTTTGTTCAGCTAAATGGTTTTTGGCTGTAAACCTCCAATGACTCCCAAACTATTATGATAAACAGATTTTGTTTTTTTTTAGTTTGGTTTCTTTGCTCCATTGTTCTCTACATGCCTATACTCCTCACCCTATCAGGCAGGCATCCACGTTATGCCTCTTTTATCCACCACTTCAAAAGTGGGTGGATGGACCGTGCTGAGGAGTGTGCAGACCAAAGAGAGAACAAAGGAAACTTTCAAAATGAAGGGGCATGATTTTGTTCTGCTTAAATGAAACCCAAAGAACAGGAGGGAAAACTGAGATGTGAGAGACATGAAATGCACTCCTTCACCCTCACCCTGTCTCATTCTCTCTCTCTCTGTCCCTCAGGGATTGGGGGTTTCCTGTAATTTGAGCGTTGGGTTCTCCCTTGCTTATCCTGTCACTTGTCCTCCATCATATCTCCTTCTCCCTGACCATTTTCCATTTCGTTCCCATATCTCCCTGCCCATGATTACCCGTCTCTCTCTCTCTCTCTCTCTCTCTCTTTCTGTCTCTCTCTCTCTCTCTGCTGGGTTTCCTGAGCTTATTATCAGTGTGTTTGCAGTGTGTTTGTGACAGGGCAGCTTGGCAGGAAGGAAGGCAGGCCGATGGCCACTGAGATCTCGAGTGACTCAGGTCCGGTGCAAGCGGTGCCCATGGGGAGCATGTGTTTCCTACCTCTGTGGAATGCCAGAGAACACCCATCCACTGTCTTAGCCCTCCGCACGGCTCCTTAAAACAGACTGCAAGTGTACATGTGCAAGCCCAGCAAGAAGTGTTTTGCAATTATTTAAAGGGCGGTTCCATCTGAGGTTCTGTCCCTTTTTTTTCAAATGGAAACTCCCATTTAGCTATTGCATAAAGCAATGACGTAGGTTACCAAAGTCAGCTAATCAATAAGGTGATGACTAATGTGAACACAAGCTGAGTCAACATTAGCTGTGCTAAGTTTGGTAATAACTGAAAGAGTTATTTCGTATTCATTGAAGTGGGATTGTATGTATACTCCTGTGTTTTGCAAGGTAAAATTACTAGTTATTATTATTTCAGATCCGAAAGTCACACAATAACACAAACAAACTAACCGACGGATGCAGCGGTAGACCGGCAACTCCCGAGATTTCAATTCTGCGAGGAAAAATCACTGTTTTTGTAAATATAGTCTGGTGGATTTGAAGAGAACGATATAACAGCTTCAGTTCCCCGTCGGAAAGAGCCGTCTGATGGCGAGGTAAAGCGGCTGCGAACGGGAGCAGCAGAAAAACGTATTTTTGCCATCTAAAAAAAATCAGTTTAAGTGTACTCTTTATTTAGAATATTTTCACAGCTTTACTTTGCCGTCAGACAACTCTGTCCAACAGGGAACTGAAGCCCTTATATCTCGGCCTCCAAAGCCACCAGACTCCCTTCATGAAAACAGTAATTTTACCTCACAGAACACGGGAGCTGCTGGTCTACCGCTGCCTCAGTCGGTATGTAACGTTAATACACTGACTATAAGGATGTATATACTGTACTTATAGCGGCATCATCATGCAGAAACCTACGTCAGGTCAAAAAGTTTTTAGAGGAGCTTAGGAAAATAGCATTTTGATGCTAAAACATATGTACTTCGACCAAAATTTAAATGTTTGGATTTGAATACATAAGGAACAGCACTAAGAAGCTACACAGTGATATAAAACCCTAATAAAAAAATTATAATAGTGGACCCGCCCTTTAAAAACTACAAAACATACACCCTTAGGAGGGTTGTAGGAGACAATCCAGCTTCTGCTCTTCTGTGAATAAGAGACAAGACTGTGTTTGAGCAAAGCAATTAAAGAAGAAGCCAAGTGGAGAACAAGTTTTTTCCTATTAGTTAATTATTAAATCCTGCTCGTCACTTCAATTTGAGGTTCATTTTATTGGACGACTCACACTTTCCTGATGACCCCAAATCAGCCTGCGGGGATGCATATTTGAGTGCAGCAACTTTAATAGTTTTAGCCTCCATCGTGGTAATTGTGTGGTGGATTTAGGCTAGATTCCTTCAGTGTATTAGCAGTCACATCCCTCCCTCGGAGCCCACACAAATTCACCTCTCCCATTTGACATGGTATCGGTCCAAATGTAATTCAGCTCGTTAACAGAGAGAACATTTTCCCCTTTTTTTGGAAAGCAGCCACTTCGGGAGTGAAATGAGTTCATTGCTAACTGAGTAATTATTATATTCAAGAGGAAATTAAGCTGCTGCCACCCTACGATGGAGAAGAGTAGCAACGGGGGTCTGTGTAAAACAGGGTGAGGTGGGGAAACTAGTGGGCTGTGGGAGGGTGGAGCCGAGCGTATATATGAAGGAGGCAGGTATTTAGCCTGTTGCTGGAATCTGGTTCCTCCCCACTGGTAATTACAGAGCTGTCTCCCTACCTGTCACAACAGCTGTCCCCGGCTTACCTGCGGATAGGCCTTGATTCAACACACACAAATCCCCCCCACACCCATGTTAGTACGCAGGCTAAGGTGCTATCTTTACCCCTATCTGGAACAGCGAGGCCTTGGAGAAGACACTTTGTCCTCTCGAAGTGTTAAGATGAGCAGTGATAGGAAGACGATGGTGTGAATTGGAAAGTAGAAGTGAGAATAAACCTTCACTGTAATTATGGTATTGCAGCCAGTGTGCATCTTAGGGGAAGTGACTTAATTTCCTGTTTCGTAAACACTTCTCCAACCCTTAGCACAGTTATCTCAGTGTAGCTGGAGACTTTCCGTGCTTGGTGTTTGCTGCTTGGGTATATCACGGCGAGTTCACCGCTCTTCACATACTGTACACTGTTGTGACAGCCGCTCCGTGTTTCCATTCAAGCGCTTACAACCAAACATTTAACTGTGCTCTGGGTGGGACCAGTTAACTGTCATCTCATTTCCCTTTTACACTCCACGCCAGCGCTCTTTTTTTTTTTCAGTTTCAGTTTGGCTTCACTACTAAGGGGGTGAAACACTACCTAAGCAACAGCACAGATGGTGATACTGGTAAATGATACAGAAGCAGCCGTGACACGGAGGATCCTGGTACAGCCTGGATCCAGGCTGGATTTCAGCTCCTGTCAAAGAGTAATTCCCGGACTTGAGAGCAGAGAATCCCGGCTTTGGCAGGCTGAGGCAGAGTAGAAGTTTTGGGCCAGCGCCAGGTCCCAAGCTCCATTGATACACATCTCCAATTTCTCAGCACCCCCACTCCCACCACTCACAACTGTGAGTTATATTCATATGAGTGCATTCTTCAGTTTTCTTTGCCTGTTACCACCCCCCTCACTCTCTCTTTCTACGCTGTGTTTCACTCTTCTTCCGCTTATCTTTGCACGTCTCCGTCCGACTTAATCCTTTGCGATGTAACGCTGGTGGATTTATGGTGTTAAAGCCTTCAGTAGCTTGGCTCTGTTTTCTGTCAGCCTCTGCGGGGGGAATGTTCCCACTGTCATGATATGGGCAGGCTCAGGAATGAAAGTTGCAAACATGGGCAGGAATACTGTAAGAAAACAAAACACTTTCTATGGTCAACTTTACAGCAGCTGGAATAGATGAATGTTTGGCTGCAGTTAACATTATTGAGTAACCATTCCTTTTTATTAGCGTGTGTACTGAATTCTGTTTGTTTATGAAAAACAGAGTAACAAACATCCCAGGGTTGCATGACGTTGTAAATTACAGTGTTATATGTATCAAGTGCTGTTCGACATGCTGAATCGGCTGAAAAAACTCCAACAAGGGAAGACTAGAGCTGACGGAGTGGGACACACCTCAAAAACTAAACCGACAGACACTCGCCGACGGCCCCGTCAGGCAAGCCCCCAAGAAGAGCGCCAGTCGTTGATGCCAATTTTTGCAGTGGCCAAACGGCGGTACTACAACGTTTGTGTCCGTCACGTGATGCCGTTGGGCCCAAAAATACTTTTTCCTATAGACTTACATTGGGAAAGAGACGTCTGTAACTCAGCGGATAATGTTTTTTGAGGTGAATCAACTTCCCAGTACGAACACTCTAATAGCCCTTATTTAAATCATTAGGTCCTAAAAGTTGTAAAATACGCTAATAGCCGAATCCAGAGTTATTTCCCTTCCTCCGTTCATGTGAAAGAGACCCAGGCCTAACCTGGAGCGAGGGCTGTGAGGCAGAGTTGGCAAGCCGTGACGACAGCTTGACGGAAGTGACCCCGTGACCGAGCCATGTGACCGAGCGGATGCTACTGCGCCCGCTCCATGGGGCCCAATGGATCGCTGGAAGATCGCTGGAAGATCCGGATACTTTTCAAGTCGGCAGTTGAGCCATTTTGGCTTCATGTGCCACTGAGCAACTTTCATATGAATGAACGGAGCCCCGCCTCCAGCGCTATATCCAGTTCTCTTAATACATCCATGGTGTCAAGACCTTTAAAACACAGACCAAAAAGTTAGAACACTTTGCACACCGAATAAACAACACGAAAATGTGAAATACTTGCCGGCGAATATGGTTATGATTTGACGTTATATAAAAATAAATTGAATTGAACATTTAATTTGTCAAGGCTGAACGGAGCCGTCCTGGATCGGACTACGGAGCCTCCGTGTGGTTGATTTTATAAATGTAGGTGTAATGCAACCCGTTGTGCACAATGTGATTGGTTGATGCCTTTATTTGCGGTGCGAAAGTTCAGAAAAATCTACCTTGTTCCGGAAAAAAGTATGTTGCTTTTTCGCCGTGTAATATTTGCGTTCTGTGTGAAAGTACTCAAGACAAGAACACCAGTTAGAAAAAAATATATTAACGTTTGAATTAATTGTACAAAAGAAATGCCCTCCGGTGTGTAAAGGGCTTTAAAAGAAGAACATTTAAATTACATCTCCCATTTAAAGTAGCTCCCGTTCTTAAAGGATGAGGTTGGTTTGAAACACTAGATTACATGACAGGCCTTAACACATCCATTTGTCTCTCTAACATGCCTTTACTCACAGCATATGGAGCCTCAGTCATTATCTGTGTTGAGATTAAGTCTTGCCTGAACTTGCTCGTCCAAAATGGTTTTGTGAAATCTCCTAATAAGTAATTGTTTTATATCCCACAGCAAAGAATGACACAGGGACCACCAAGAACTCCATAAAGATCCCGATGTTCTTCAACATCTCAGAGATACGGGACAGCGTGGGAGATTACCGCCTGCTGACCAGCGCCGAGCTGCGGATGCTCATCAAGCACACCACAATCCCAACTGAGCAGCGGGTGGAGCTGTACCAAGGTCTGGATACCTCGGCCAGCTACCTCGCTTCCCGCTTCCTCACCAACAAGTGGAAAGACAAATGGCTGTCCTTCGATGTCACCGAGACCCTGCAGAACTGGCTCAAAGGGACCGGTGAGACAAACAAGCTTTATTTATTCGTTCAGCTCAACCCATGTGCAATCTTGTGCATTACTTCACAGATAGAGTGACCAACTGGTTTTAAATGACTAAATGTTATATATTTCTGTGTCACCAGAGAATGAGCAGGGTTTCCAACTTCGGCTGTTCTGTGAATGCAGCCAGGCAAGTGTCGACGTCTTCAGTTTTGCCATCTCTGGGATCGAGACCGGAAGGGGAGACACGGGATTGTTACAAACGATGACAAGGCAACCACCCTACATCCTGACCATGTCCATCCCTCAGAACAGCAGCAGCCACCTCACCTCGCGCAAGAAACGCTCCACGGAGACGAAAGACACCTGCACAGCGTAAGCGACCCTGCACATATCACATTGTTCTGTTGGATTGTATTTAATTTATATTTTTTTAAAGCTGCACTAGGCAAACTAACCCATTGGCAGCAACAGGTTAAAACACTTTAACTACTCCTGAGTATCCATTTCACAACTCATAGCTGTTATAAATTGACTACATTTGCACCTTTAACTACATTTAACCTCAGTAGGATGAAGCAGTTTACAATGTGCCTCTCATTCACTCACGCACACACACTGTTGCAAGGTCGAGCTGCCATGCAAAGCAGATGGGGTTCAGTGTCTTGCTCAAGGACACTTTGACGTGTAGACAGGAGGAGCCGGGGTTCAGACCATCAACCTACTCTTTCTTCTGAGCCACAGCCGCACTGGAGCGCTGTGAGGGGACAGTTTGTAGTTTCGCACACGTTTTGATTTGTTGTTTTCTGTCGGAAGAGAAGCGACTGCAATATATCAGACACCAGACTTTCATTTAGGTAACTTCAGTAAATCTTACTGTAGGAGTCCTGTTTAGGAGGGGAAAGACTTCTCAGATGCAGCAGCAGTTTTCAAAGGTGTGGACTCGAGTCACAAATTTGATGACTTTAGACCCGACTTGACAAAATCAAAAAAGATTGGCAACTCGACTTGGACTTTAACACCAGTGACTCGTGACTTCATTTGGCCTTTTGACTTGAAAATAGTTTTATGATATTTAAAAAGTGTGTGCACTTTTTGAGTGATCATTTATTGATTTGTTTAGGAAGAGGATTTACTTCTGGGGGAACAAACTGAATTTCTATCCTTTGTTGTTTGGTGCTGAATCCCCGAAAAGGGGTGTTTTTGTGTTGAACTCTGGACTCTTTATTTATGGTGAATATTAATTAATTAATCCGCCAGTTATCCAATCAAGTTGTAGGAGAAAACCATGAAGAATTAACGTTACATTAGTAACAGTTACTCTGTTGTTAAAAAGGCATTATATTTGTTGAAGAGCACATTATGACTTGTTTAGGACTCAAAACTCAACGTTTAGGACTTTTCAGTCTTGACTTGAGACTTACAGAACAATGACTTAGTCCCACCTCTGGCAATTTGTACAATGCTGGGATGTGTGCAATCCTACATTAAAACTATCTTTAGTGCAGCTTTAAAACTGACTGAAAATGTGCCTCCTACAGCAACGATGCTCTAAGAATCTCTACGCCATCTCATCACACACTTCACAAAAGACGTTTCCCTGTTTTCTCTCATGCAGCCAGACAGAGACGTGCTGCGTGCGGAGCTTGTACATCGACTTCAGGAAAGATCTGGGCTGGAAGTGGATACACAAGCCGACGGGCTACAATGCCAACTACTGCATGGGGTCCTGCACCTACATCTGGAATGCTGAAAACAAATATTCTCAGGTATAGTGCAGCCACATTCACTGTAGTGTGCAATCCACATCTGATTACATTAGCTGATTAGCAGCTCAGACTGAAAGCTTTCTCACAACTTGATTTTCTCCTCCTCTGGTTACTAAAGAACCAGTAGTGTAGTAGAGGGCTGTGTTGTATGACAGCCACGGCTTGTTAAGAGGGTTTAAAGGGGACATACCATAAAAAACTCACTTTTTCAGTGCTTGTGCTCATAAATATGGGTATCTGGAGTGCCTACCAACCCGCAAACTGTGAAAGAAGACAACCCAGTCAGTTTTTCGTGGGCTGCTGAGATCAGGAAACATGAGATTCAACAAGCCATTCATATCTGGCTCCCCTTCCTATGTCACAGGCAGGCTCATTAGAATATACCGCCCACAGCTGGAGAACCTTTGCAACCTTTGCAAAGGTACAATTTTAATTTAGCAGACGCTTTTGTCCAAAGGTACTCCATGTTTTTCACCTCAAGCCAATCAGAACAGACTGGGCTTTTTCAGGGGACATATCACGCTCATCTTCAGTTTCATACTTGTATTTTGGGTTTGTACTAGAACTTGTTTACATGCTTTAATGTTCAAACAACACATTATTTTTCTCATACTGTCTGTCTGAATATACCTGTATACACCCTCCATCATAAACACTCCGTTTTTTATCACATTTCAACGGAATTGCGTTGCTAGGAAACAGCTTGGGTCCATGTTTACTTCCTGTCAGCTGATGTCATTCACATACTCAGCTCTTCTTTTACTGTGTTAGCTGATGCTTCTTGTTTTTGCACTATGCCCTTTGCTGCTGTACAGTGCAGATTTCCCCACTGTGGGACTAATAAAGGGATATCTTATCTTATCTTATCTTATCTTATCTTAAATATTGTAGATTTGTGACATCACAAATGTACCGAAATCCTGACGGCTTGTTTCAAACGCACGGTTTCTGAATATGGGCTGTGTGTATTTATCTGTGGATTGAGTGTTTTGATACTTTCACAGTATTTGTATATCACTTAAACCTGCTTTATAATATAAAAGACAATATGGGACCTTTTAAAGAGACCAGGCGCTAAAACTGAGCATTTCACACAGAGAGTGAATACAGGTATATTCAGACAGACAGTATGAGGAACATAATGTGTTTTTTTTAACCTTTAAAAGCATGTAAACATGATCTAGTAGAATCCAAATACAAGTACGAACCTGAAAATGAGCACGATATGTTCCCTTTAAATTAGTTTCACAATTTTCTGACATTTTGTCGACTTAATTAGTCAGAAAAATAACATACTAATGACATATTAATTGTTAATGACGGTAATCATTAGTTGCAGGCCACTTTGGTCCAGACTGAAATATCTCAACAACTACTGGATGGATTATTATTATTTTTGTGTCAACCAATTAATAAATGTTTTAATTTACAAATATTAAATGACCGACCATGTCTCCTACAAAATTACATTCCCATACAACTAAACTGTATTCTCAATTACGTTCCGAGGGAAACGTATTTTCTCCCGGATTACGGTCGCAGTTTTAAAGTGTTAAGACGTGGTAAACATTGTAAATTGAAACAAAACAACAACACTACTTCGTTAAGTTTAGGCATCAAAACTACTGGGTTAGGTTCAGTTAAAAACATCATGGTTAAACAAAACAAAAACAGGACATAACATAACTACTTCGGTAGGTTTAGGCAACAAAAATAAGTGAACGTTGACTCTCACACAGGACATGAACAGCTGTCTCCTTTGGGAAAGTCCACCCATAGTACACTTTCTTGCTTGTTGCACTCATCATTATTCCACGTAACTCTCATTAACGGTCACTTGATATACGTCATCTGCTCTGCGTGCTGCTGCGTGTCACTTGCTGCGGCCTTTCCACAGACGATCATTACCAACTTATTTGTGATACATCTGACAAAATCCGCTTCCCTCTGAATGTAACTGAGGATGCAGTTTAGTTGTATGGGAACGTCATTTTAGGGAGACTGGGCTGTAAATGACATTTATAAAGACTAGTCCAAGAAGCAACACTTTGTGGCTTGTACCTGGATTTGAACATTGGAAACTCGAACTCGTAAATCCGTCATGTTGGTGATTTCTAAGCTGAGTTCTCCGTTTTCACATCCTTCCCTCGTATAATTGTTTACAGATTTTGGCCCTGTACAAGCATCACAACCCAGGAGCCTCTGCCCAGCCCTGCTGCGTTCCCCAGGCTCTGGAGCCACTGCCAATCCTCTACTACGTGGGCCGGCAACACAAGGTATCTATACCGCAGCCAAGTAGCCTCCATTCTGAGGTGAAACGTTTACACAGCACTTTATGTGAAAGCAACTCTTGATGCAGATGATTCATCACGTTACTGTTGCTTTTCACTTTCAGGTGGAGCAGCTGTCCAATATGATTGTGAAGTCCTGCAAGTGTAGCTAAAAATACAACGCGGCACACTGCTCTGCCTCCCCTCAAACACACACAGAGATGTGTCGGAGACCACAGAGAGGAGCGTGTGACGGAGGTAAAGGGGACAAGGGGAATATTTAAAGTCATCAGGATCAACTTTTCCTCCTTATCACATTGAACGCACATCAAACCATGAACTTCTTTATATAGATATTAAAGATATCATTTTCTATGTGTATATACTTTTTTCCTCGCAGTAGTAAAAAATGTCTGTCTTGAAATGAATTAATTTATTTGTTGGAGGGACAGATCTGTAAAGAAGTGGTGTAAAAGTGTGTCAGTTTGACATGGAAAAGGATAAAAAATGATTTATAAAACCCCCCAAAAAGGTGGAAAAAGGATGCCAAAGGACCAAAATGACCTTGATGGAAGAACACTTTTTTGTTTTCTGGGACGTTTCTGTTATTTCCATATCATCTTCCTGATGAGGTCACAGTTAAAGGTGCTTAATCCCAGGTGTGGAAAACAGCGGTTGTTGGGGCTTTCCTGGACGATAATGCGACAGGTGTTTTTGGAGAGAGTGGCACCGTAAAGGACAACAGACGACCGCAGGGACAGTCCGACCTGGGGAAACTCCCTCTGACGGAGGAAGCTGGAATTTCACACGAACCGTCCATCACTTTTACTTTGTTTGTTTTTTCAACCCACGTGATTTATACAAAGCTTTTTCTGTGTTCATAGTTGAATGCCAGTTTGTCCTTTTATGAAGCCTCCCGTGCTGTCAAAGCCATGAGTAATACCGGTGGTTGTAAGAGTGATGACACCATGTTTTTCCTCTCTCTCTGGCTTCACAGCCAGCTTGTTGTCTCTAGATGGCGAGGGTCAGGGGGATGTGGTTGTGGTGTTGGTTTTAGGGAAGCCAGTCAGACCCAATACACACATTTTGCTTGTTTGTTTTCTATTCGCCATAGTGAATTAGGGGCAATTTATTGCCTTTTTCAGGTTTATAACTTTCATCTGAAGTGTGATGCTTTTTGCACAACTCAAGAACAACTCCAAAAAACTCTATAGTGCACTTACAATTTGAAATTTGTAAATATTTTAACAATTTGAAATAAACATTGATGTTAAATTATCACGTGAGAGGGGAAGGTTTTTGTGAGCAAAATAAAACCACATGCGATGTTTCCACTTGTCAGAGAGCTGTGTTGTAAAGGCGTGTGTGTGTTTCACTTGTCAGTGCATGCATGTGTGTGTGTGTGTTTTAATTCCGGCAAGGGGAGAGAACATTTTATGAAATGAGCAACAACAAGCACACCTAGCGTGTTGTGGACACGAACACCACTTAGACGTGCAGTTTTGTCTTGTTCATTACAGGAAAGCATGAAATGTTTTATGACGTGTAACTACAACAACTCCTACACTACTCTTCTACTTCTTGCCCACACTAACAGATTCATTCATGAACAACAAGAGTCACAGAATCTCGCATAATCTCTCGCAATCAAATGTGACTTTAGTGTAAACAAACATGGTGGACGACAGGCAGGAAGAATTAATGATGTTAGTTTTTACTTTGAGCTGAAAATTCACGAAGAAAGAAGAAAAATATGGATGAAGTCATGGAGACACGTTCAATAAACACTCGTGTTGGTCCTCCATTTCTGAGATCCATCTACTTTATGCTTTGTGTTTTGCATTAGTCGCGGTCGCCATGACGGCTGTTGTTGTCCTTCCGCTTCACCTCAGCTTGGTTCTCAATCGGCTATCGTCCTCTCCCACATTTCTGCGTCATCGTCTGTCCTCGCTAGTGGCTAGAAGGGAGCCAGCGAACTGGGGACACTCACAAGACGGTTAAGATTAGGCATTGATCTTAAATATTTTAGGTTAGGAGGATAGGTCGTCGGGCAGCGAGTCTCGCGAGAGTTTTTTGCAGATCTCAGATCAGACTTTGAAAGATTTTGGGCTCCCTTCTTGACACGACTGCTGTCCTCAGGCTTCCCCACACACATCAGGATATCCGATTTGCAATTTGAGATCGATGCGGTCAGGATGGAGTTCCGAGCCGTTCGGGGGATGTAAAAAACACTCTTAACATACCTCACACCACAGGAATATCTGGAAAGATAATCTTTAGAACCATCAAAAAAAATTGCTGACCATTGTCGGCACGGAGGGGAATCCCTCACTCAGCATGCACAAAACACACATCATGCTTCTTTCAGCAAATTTTATAAAACCCGATTGTCCACTGGCAACAACTGTCCAGTGTCAGGAGCGAGATCCACCAGTGGAAAAGCGTGCCGTATGCCAGGTGCGTGTGGTCTATTTCTGGGCAAGCAGTGGATGCCTGTTTACTCTGGACCACTGAGGGCTGACTGAAGAAGAGCAGCAAGCCCTGCTGGGCTTCCCGGACGCACAGCCCCGTTCTTGGCACGGCCTTTACCTGTTGGGATGCACGCCATACCAACATTTTTTTTTTTTTTTACTATCTCCTCGTCCACCCCCACCCTCCCAGCCCCACCCCTCTCCCTCAGTACTCAAGGGATTACTGGCAGCCCACGAGGCTGAATTGGGAGTGAGGAGAGCAGGTCCAGACCCGTTGGTAAGTCCCAGACTTAAGGGCAGTGACTACATGGAAAATTAAACACACACATACTGCACACATGCACATGAAAACACTGAACCCACTGACACGCAGTCGCGGCTAAAGCACACATCAACGTCAAATACCTTACATAAGCTATAGAGAGTGGTGTGTGGGGGATGCGTGCGCTGCTAACAAGGTGACAGTGATCTGTGCTATCTTGTTCCAAAGCTGGTTACCCAGGGTTCCTCTGGAAAGCACAGGAATTTTCCTCCTGCGAGCCAAACACACAGAGAGTGCTTGTTTGGAAAGAAAGCACATAAACAAAGTAAAATGAAACACGATCATCATAATTGAATCCCCTTTTGTCTCACCTCTCAGACAGATCTGTTGCCAGCTCTTGACTTTTAATGGTGCCGAGGCACATCATGTGCTGTTTTATCTTGGCACGGCAGATGTAATAGGAATTTTAAAAGGTTTCTCTCCATGAATGCAGCATCATTACCAAACCCAAACAAGCGAAAACATGAGTTTTGTTGGAGGAGACAAGATCATTAACATTAGTTTCTAAAAATGCCTCCATTCCACCTGCTTTACTTTCCCTGTAATGACCAAACAAAAAGTACGTATGTCAAGAGGCTCGTAAATCTATCACGGTGTTAATGGAACAGTCCCAGAGGGAAGTCAAACTCAAGTAGGCTTGTCCTTCTAACCAATGTTCATTTCTCAGCAGCTGCTTCCTCTCGAGCCCTCGGGCTTTTTATGGGACTGAAACAAACTGCTGACACCTCCTGCCAAGCACATCCCAGAAAACGCTCCATCCAAAGAGACGAAAAAGGGGGCACTTGAATCCATCGTCGTGTTACGCAACAGAGAAGACAGATGCCTGCAGCATTTCAAGGTCAAGCAGGTGTTCTTTTAACACTAACGCAATCCACGTGCCGCGTTTATACGACTGCATGAGTAACCGGAAAATTATTCTTTTGTTGCACATCATCAGAGCGAATAAGTCAATTTTGTCATAATTGGCTCTTTAATTGCATCCATGTGCTTGTGATTTGTCTTCTTTTATCTGCAGAGAAATGAATGGATCTGTTTCATGTAACGCTGCCTGAAACATTTTCTCTTTCTTGGTTTTTACAAGGAGGTCATGTTAGCTGATTTGCCACGCCGCTGGTCCCTGAAATGCTATTTTGGGTTCTGTCTTATTACAACATCTATGACATTTGCAATTATATGTCCACTGATCTTTTGCCACTGGTCATTATAAGTGGAGCACTAAAGCGACCTAGTGTAAAATCCTGTGGACTCAGACGGAGCTCGACCTTAATAACACACCCTGGTGTCCTGCTGCTGCTCCACAAACACACAGCTGCTCAAAGCCATTGTTGCTCCAGGTGCTGAATCTATGCATCAACAAACATACCTTCCTACCCCCAGTTATAATTGTGCAGTGATTATTATTATTATTATTATTATTATTATTATCATTTTAATTTCAATTCTGATTCCCGGCTGCAATTTCATTTACAATGTTTTTTCTTAATTCATTAATTTTCCAAAAATGTAACTATAGAGTGGTGCAGGGATGACGTATTTTTGTAGGCCAACCAGGAAGTTAGCATCGCCCTGGTTCCCTCGACAAAAAGCCAATGTGATCTTTCCATTTGGCTGTATTATAGCCAGGTGGAACTGACGGTGTAGGACGGTTGGTCTGGTTGAACCTGTCATGTAGTGCACTGGCAGTGATCAGGTGATTAAAGGCACCTGTTGGCGAGCTGCGGGCTCTGAGCCCTTTGTCTCCTCTGTGTGTGTGTGTGTGTGTGTGTGTGTGTGTGTGTGTGTGTGTGTGTGGCAGCAGGAGTTGGCGTTAAGATGAGGGATGTTCCTGCTTCATTGTCAGTGAACTATTTGATGTACAGTAATACTGTGGTTTTGTCATTTTGGCAAGGAATGAAATTATATGTTTTGTTCATAGGCGAGCTCAGTGTCTGGGAGGCATCTTACCCTGACGTGGCTCTCTCTGTGTGTGTGTGTGCTGGTGGTTCACAGCTGTGTGAGAAATCTGAATACGTTTGCTGTATAGCAGGTGGGCTTTTGAAGTACATTTTCTTTCTGTTTTGTTGCGAGGAGTTGTTGTATGGGATTAATTATGTTTTTGTTTTATTTATTTATTTTAGCTTTGTCCTCCCCGGGCTGTTGTGGTCTGGCTCCTCTTGAGCTCCTCTTGCACTGTAGTTTGTTACTTAAAGTCAACCAAGGTGTTCATGCCTGAGTGAAGTGTTTTAACCGTGAAAGTAATATTTTTGTACTAATAGAGATCTATATTTTAATAACAGGATGGTTGGCAGGTTTCCTGTGTGTATATGCCTTAACCAAGCCCCCAGGAAGAGCACCTGTCATTGATCCCAATTTTCGTAGTGACCAAACAGTGGTATTCCAACTTCCGTGTCCGTCACGTGATGCCATTGGGTCCAAAAAGACTTTTTCCCATAGACTTATGTTGGGAAAGAGACGTCTGTAACTCAGCAGATCATTTTTTTTTTTAGGTGAATCAACTTCCCAGTACGAACACTCTAATAGCCCTTATTTAAATCATTAGGTCCTAAAAGTTGTAAAATGCACTAATAGCCGAATCCAGAGTTATTTCCCTTCCCCCGTTCATGTGAAAGAGACCCAGACCAAGGCTGGAGCGAGGGCTGGGAGGCGGAGTTAGCACGCCGTGATGATGGCGTGACAGTTGTGACCCTCTGACCGAGCCATGTGACCGAGCGGATGCTACTGCGCCTGCTTCATGGGCCCAATGGATGGGGAAGATCGTCGGAAAATCCAGGTACTTTAGCCATTTTGTCTTCATGCACCACTGAGCAACTTTCATAGGAATGAACGGGGCCCCGCCTCCAGCGCTGTATACAGTTCTCTTAATACATCCATGGCCTTAACGGCCTTAATGTCTGTGGTTTTAGGGTGCCACTGTAACGTTAGTATATCAAGCAGCAAAACTAGACACCTGCTGCAAACGAAATGCTCGACTTAGTCCGCAGAGCCCTGAAGCCCCGCCCCCGCTGCTGCACAGAACGATAACGCTTGTTTATTCACATTTTATGAATATTGAATGTATCGCATGTCTAAAATGCACCAAATTTGACACCGCACATCCTTGGGTCCCCATCAATACGCCCACCAAGTGTGAAGTAGATCAGATTAGCATTTCTAGAGCTATACAAAGGACACACAGACGTACAGACAGACAGACAGAGATTCCTTGCTTTATAGTTAGATTACTATATTGCAAAAGTATCCTCCCATGCTTGACATATTTGCATTAAAACACACACACATGCACATCTTTGTACTTCTGTGTCTGTAAAGACGTCTTTGATTAAACTTAATAATTCAAATCTTAACCCTCAAACAGCCCTTTATAGAAATGAGGACCGGAGGAAATGTCCTCACTCTCATATAAGAAGAAGAAGAAGAAGTGAAAGAACCCCTCTCTCACACACATCCTGTCTCACTGAATCTTTTTTTGTGTGTGCTTGTTTGATTGTGATAAACATAAACTAAACTTTTGCATTTGTGAGTCCTCAGATTTCGTGTGAAGGCTGAACTGCTGAATATGCAGAAGGTGAGTTGACAGGTTTTCCCCCTCTCCACCTGTCTTACCTTCACCGCCGTCCCTCTCACTTCACACCTGCAGTTTAAGCCAAGATCTTTATCAGTGTGAGTCAGCGGACCATGTTGCTCGCTCCGTCTCTTCTTTTCCTCTCTCATCTTTATGT
The DNA here is from genome assembly GCA_916701665.1 of Sebastiscus tertius. Lineage (NCBI taxonomy): Eukaryota > Metazoa > Chordata > Actinopteri > Perciformes > Sebastidae > Sebastiscus > Sebastiscus tertius. The sequence continues at coordinate 48,227 of CAKAOH010038264.1, read as the reverse complement.
TAACCCCCTGCCAGCTCTTTGAAGACTCTCCGGAGTTATCACCTGAACTAAACAAGGCCAGTGATAGGGGAAGAAAACAGACGTAAGGGCGTGAATGAACGGGGAATAAAAGGACCACACACCTCTGCTCGCTATAGTCTACAATATAAAAATCAACTGGGGACGTATTCACAAATGAAAATCTCTCATTCACCAGATGGTGGCTGTGCTCTTTTGTCATGCACATAACCAGCTATAACATCATAGCTTTAACGCACGGAAGATCAAAGAGAAAGAGGAGAAACTCAAACCCTCTTCAAAGTGGAAACTACAAAGGGAAAGTATGATAAAGCATGTGAGAGTGTCTGAGTGTGGTTATAAAGCACGCTGCGCCCTGACTCATTTGCTGGACCTCAGTAAGTAAGAAGCGTTTTCTAAAAAAGGAAAGGTACCAATTACATCTCTGGACTGGCTCCTTCTCACGGTACCGCCCCTCCGCTTCCTTCCTTCTTCTAAGATTCTCTCTCTCTCTCTCTCTCTGTCCCTGGACACAGAGGGACACATTCCCCCCTCAGCCCCCTATAAACAGCTACCATCTCCCTGGGTAATAAACAGAGGAGAGGAGCTGACAACATTGACCATGACTCTCCACCCAGAGGAGAGGCAGGGTTTAATCTCACAATCCCAAATGAGGAACATATCAGTGGATGATGGTGACGGTGGGCGGGGGGGGGGGATCCCATTAATTCTCTTTAACAGCCCTGAGATAGTCTCTATAGAGAAATGCAGGAATGAGTCCTAAAACCCAGAAATCAGTTTGATTTTAGCACTTCCTGTTCTCTCGTCTGGAGGTCAATGGGTTTTTAGTTAAATGCCTGAAATGAAGTCTGTGGTTAACACAAGCTTAATGTCTTTTAACGATGAGTTGTGTGTTAAAACACTGCCATTAAAAACTTCATAAAATGCTGTGGTTGTCTTTTTTCCGAATTGTTTCTAAAAAACGAGGCCTTAAAGGGGACATAATGCTAATTTTCAGGTTCATGTTTGTATTTTTTTGGTTTCTGCTAGAACAAACTCATTGTTTTTCTCATATAGTCTGTCTGAATATACCTGTGTTCATGCTCTGTCTGAAACGCTCCGTTTTAGCGCATTTCAACGGAAGTGCGTTACTAGGCAACAGCTCGGGTCCATGTTTACATCCTGTCAGCCGATGTCATTCACGTACACCGCAACAGGAAATAAACTGAGACACATTTAGTATGTTTGCATGTAAAACTGTGAAACGGTCTAAATAATGTAGATTTGTGACATCACAAATGGACAGAAATCCTAACGGCTTGTTTCAAACACAGTTTCTGAATACGGGCTGTGGTTATGTCTTCATGGATCGAGTGATTTGATACTTTCACAGTATTTATATATCACTTAAACCTGCTTTATGATATAAAAGACATGAAAATCTCACCTTTTACAATATGGGACCTTTAACACTACTAAAACAACACTCCAAGTGTATTTTGTCCAAACAATGTCTGTTTGGCAATGATTTCAATATTTTAGTTACAAAATCAACGCACGAGAATTTGTATTTTTTCCTTATAATATTTTTGACTGTTTTTATATTGAATGTACATTCTTGACTTTGGATTATTTTTTTATTATCTCACTGGCATCATTATTGATCTTATTGATTGATCCTATTTGTTATTATTGAAGTTTTACTTGTATTTCATTATTATAATGGAGTCAAAATTATACAATTTAGTTGTTTTTTATTGATTTTATGCTGTGCACAATGGTAGAATCTGATGATGCACGAGGTCAAAGTCATGGCCAAAGGCTCCATTGTGTGCACATAGCCTCCTGTAGTGGATATCAGTAATATTTTATAGCCAGATTCCCTTTCAAGAGGTAGAAAACTGCCTGGTCCTATCCTTACTAAAACATTTGTAGAATCTATGTGCTTTGTGTTATTTATATGTACTTTGGCACAGTTGTAGTCAAGGAGTTGCTAAATGAATTCAGTGGCATCTCTGTGCGTGATATCATTACTATAATGATGTTATCCACTGTCTAATCTAGAAAACATTTTAGGCGAGGATAAAAATGTAAATTTTTCCTTTGGTTCATCACGGTTTACTCAGGCATAGTAACAGTCACAATGTTACTCACACTGGGGATGAATTCTCTGAGGTCTTACCTATTCATAGAGACCAAGATGATGCATATAGACCTGGTAGTTGTGGAGCTATTCTTGATTTAATTTGGTATGTCTGTCTAGGAGAACCACACCTTCCAGCACCCGAGGGCTTAAGAGGTTAAGAGATTCTAACCTTTACTGCCTCGTTGTGTATACTTGCGTTCATGCAACCGTGGTGTTGTTCATTTATAGCCTAACGTTAGCTGTATTTACACTTCAAAGATCATAAAAGTGATGGTCATTTATGAAGATTATCTTGCAGAACAAAACGTGTAGGTATCATAAACGTGTTTGCCACAGAGCTTATTTTCTGCAAAACCCAATGGAAAAGAATCCTATTGTCTTTTTGTGGAGGGAGCCAGGGGCGATGTTAACTTCCTGGTTGGCCTAAAGAAATACGTCATCCCTGCAGCACTCTAATGCACTAGCATGTGTGACTCAATGTGTTTTTAATTAGAGGTTTCTGTCAACAGTCTTTTCTAAAAACTCTGAACATATTTCTGAGGGTTTTCTGTTGAACACAACAACAATTTTAAATGTGCATCAATAGATTTTGTTTGGTTCTGTTGGGGATAAAATAATCAACATCAATCATAAACAAGCTGACAAACAGATGGCCTTGATTTGTTTTCACCCTATAAAGTCTTTATGGCTAACCATAAGTAAGTCTAACATTCGCTGTAATGTAAGCTCAGCTTCTGTTCTCCAGCAATTGCTGAGACATAAATATCCAGCTCGATGTTTGATTTACACTAACCTTTTCTGCCGGTCATAGCGTATCCAGTGGGTTCATCACAGTTTATTCCACCAAAATTAGCACATACGTATACAGAGTTATTTAAACACAGGAAACCCCACTAAATATAGGCTCCTTTCCCGTTGCCAGCACACGAGTATGGTTTTCTGTTTTTGTTTCTGGTGTGTCATGTTCAACGTCACAAACACGCTGGAAAGCAGGGTTAGTAAACAGTGAAAATGTCACAGTGGTTACTTCTTTTTTATATCTGCTACTTATTCCGTCTGTCAAACCAGAGTTGGTGGTTGTTGGAACAGTGGAAAGACTAACAAAGCCGGTTTGAATGAAGTGTGTTTTACGACAATTAGCAAGATAAAATTACTGTTTCTGTCAACGGAGTCTGGTGGCTTTGAGGAGCTCATAAAACGGCTGTTTCTTTTCACATTTAACTCAGTGAATTAAGAGTTTATTTCGACCAAACCAGAGTTGGTGGTTGTTGGAACAGTGGAAAGAATAACAAAGAGTTTTATTTTGTTTCTGTCGAGTTTGAATGAAGTGTTTAACAATGATGAGTGAGGTCAAATTAATGTTACTGTCAATGGAGTCTGGTGGCTTTGAGGAGAGCATATAACGGCTGTTTCTTTTTATATCTAACTCTGTGAATTAAGGGTTTATTTCAAAGTTGGTGATTGTTGGAACAGTGGAAAGAATAACAAAGACGGTTTTGGTGAGTTTCATTTGGTTTCTGTCGAATTTGAATGAAGTGTGCTTTGATGATCAGCAAGGTAAAATAATAGTTGTCTGACTGGAGTCTGGTGGCTTTGACGAGAGCATATTCATTGTATGTTTTGTACGTTAATAAATTATAATAATCGTCCAAATCCCTGTTGATATTATTTATATATTCACTTCAATGTGCGCCACATAGCAACACACCGGGAAAGGGGCGAAAAATAGACTACTGCGGAGTCATTTGTCCTGGGAATGAATGCTGATTGTAACTTTTCCCACTAAAGACAAAAGCCAGATGTTAGTGGGTGTTAGTGGGTGTTTTGTCCAGTGGGGAAGGGGCTTTGGTTTGCTGAAAACAGCTACCGGCTGCTGCTGGAGACAGGGTTAGTAAACTAAAACCAAAACGTAAAGCGAGTAATCAATAGTTTCCCTACAAAAATGCAGAACATAACCAGCTTCTCATTTGTGAGGATTTGCTGATTTTCTTTGCTTCATGTTGCAGTAAACTGAATATATCTGGGTTTGTAACTTTTGGTCAGAAAAAACAATCAATTTGACGACATCACCTTATTGGGCTTTAGGAAATAGAGATTGTGAGACTGATCAAATTAGTTATTCGAAAATGATTGAATCGATAAAGAAAAAGACTGTTAGTTGCAGACCTACATGATGCGTTATGGGATTCATTGTAAATGTAAAAAATATATATATAGATCAGTGGAAATGTTTCATTACTAATGATTGTATTTTAACATTTCATCGTCAGATCAATGTTGTCCTCTATATAATGCTAAATAGACCAACATATCCTCATACAACGGTTCGTATGATATCTTACGAAAAGTTATTCCACATTTTTTGTGCATTAACCTACAAATTTCCAGCAACATGTGATGCACGTGTTAATTTACGCTCTACTCTTTTCAAAATAAACTTCCGTCTTCACAGAAAACAACTTGGTTAGGTTTAGGAAAAGATTGTGGTTTGGGTTAAAACAACACCAGAAGTTACGTGACAAATCACCGTTGACTTTAGTTTTCGTAGGTATAGCTACGAACGACGTATGAGAACAGTCTGACTAGACACTACACAATGGTACACTATACTATATAGTGAACAGTGAAGGGTTTTGCACACAGTCATGTAGATACAGAAGCCAGGGGAACAGAGGCATGCTGGGAAATGGGGCGGGGCTTCAGCTCTGCCGTAAACTGAGCTGAGGCTGTGACCCTCACCAGAGGGAGTAAACTTAAGTTCAATCACACTCCATTACTCATCCCACACACACACACACACACACATCCACAAACATGGACACGCATAGTAAAGCAGGGGTAACGCTGCTGACTCCAATCAAGAGAGGTGTGACTAAAGCCACAAATCACACACATACTGGCGTTAAACTGACACAATGGACAGGATGAAATATCATCTTTGAATGCACACACACACACACACACACGCACGCACGCACGCACGCACACACACACACACACACACACATTGTCTGTATCACATGGTAACCTGACTCTTCTTATTGGATATATGGGAGGTTGGGGAGGTGTTAGCTGGGTACAGGGTCTGTTTTAGATTAGTCAGCCGTGATCTGCGGCCTCCTCGGCTGTATTGATGGGCGTACAAGGGTTATGACAGCAGAGAGGAAGACCCGGCTCGGCTCGGCTCGGCTTGGCGGCCTGTTACTCCATCGCCTCCACTCAGAGGGACATTAGGTCAGCGTGCCCCCACCCCTCCTTCCTCTCCCCACTGGCTCCGAATTCCCCAATGAACAACACATTCCTCCTTCCCAGTCCCTCTGTTTACGACACGCCATCCTTTGAAGCAGCATGTGAGTGTTTGTGTACGTGTGTGAGCACGGGTGCACGAATGTATGAATGTGTGTGTGTGTTAGCCTTGAGCAACTGGTGAAAACATAAACGTTTCAGCATGACACTATCAAAGTTGGAGCGTGTTGAGAGAGTCCTGCAGATCGGACACACCTGAGCAGGTATGATAAGGACATACATCTGTGTGACAGCTGTTTTTTATTTTTTTTTTTGCTTACATCGCTGCACCGCAGACGTAAAGTAGGCCAGCTGAGTTACACAGAGAGAGAGGGAGGGAGAGAGTGCATGATGGGTGGAGGAGAAAGCTATGAGTCATCACCAAACTTGGGATGCGCTCGTTTTTAAAGACTGAGAGGAGCAGACTGGGTGTTGAGACGAAGAAAAACAAACGAGTTGCTTTTCTAATTAAAGCAGCCCTGAAGGAGTGGGGGGTGGGGTATGGGGGGGTGGGGAGGGGAGGTCAAAGCAAGCTGAGTCATTCCTTTACACCCATTTCCTGCGATCGGGGCACTTTGGGAGCGGGCATCAGGGTGAAGTTATGTGTTTGGTTTATGCAATCCTTCCTCATTTCTCCTCCCATTCAATGCACTCTCACACGCAATCACATTATACATGTGCACCCATGAGAACATATTCAAACACACGTGTAGTATGTAATACATGCACACATGCTCATGAATTTATACCTATACAGTAAGTGGCTTTACTACTATTCACTACATCTGAAATGTTCTTTACCTGCACTTGTAACCATGTTGGAAAGTAACATTTATTGTACAGTTTTGAGGCACCTGTACTTAACCTGATATGCTTTATTAAACTTCTACTCTACTACATTTCAGATGGTAATATAGTCATTTTAGTCCACCACATTTTTATTATATATAATATACTGTAGTTGCAGTTCTTACCTAAAAAAACATGATTAATTAATGCAGTAGGATTCATTTTTATATGTTAAACTCCACAGTAGTTGGTCAAATTATCACCATCTCAACCAGTTACATTAAAATGATGTTTCCTCATGAATGCACCATTAATAATATTTAAAGGTACAGTGTGTAGGATTTGGCGGCATCTAGCGGTGTGGTTGCGGATTGCAACCAACTGAGTATCCCTCCGCTCACTCCTCCCTTTCCAAGACTGCGGTAATGTGAGCCGCTAAGTGCAAAACCGTGGTAACGCCGTTCTCCTCGCTCAGCGGCCATCCTTACCATAATAACACTACTTTAGGAGCAACTGAAGTCAGATGGCGGTTTTGCACTCAGCAGCTCACGTTACCACAGTTTCACAAGCGTTAGTCAAATTATCTCCATCTCAGCCAGCTACTTTAAAATGTGGTTTCCTCATGAAATGTACCAGTAATAATAATCAAATATATAATATACATATGTTGTTAAACTTTCGGCTGCTCCCGTTAGGGGTCTCCACAGTGGATCATTAGTGCGCACATTGATTTGGCATAGGTTTTCTGCAGGATGCCCTTCCTGATGCAACCCTTCCAGGGGGGAAACATATTTTGGTAGGAAACTGGAGAACCCGGAGGAAACCCATGCTAACACGGGGAGAACATGCAAAATCCACACAGACCAGGGATCAACAGCACTAATCACTGCACCACCGTGTTGCCCAAATATTTGTTATATATAGCTAACTATAATGTCAAATCTGTATAAGGACTACTTTAACTTTTGATAGATAAGTTAATTTCTGCTGTTAATACTTATGTTTGACTGCAGAACTTGTAGTTGTCATTGAATATTTTGACATTGCGGTGTCTTAATTCTTTTTCCACCATTGCTTTTGCTCATTTCCCATCTGTCTCAGCGTTGAGGTTGCTCTTCTTTCTTTGCCTCCATTTTAAAGTTCCAAGCAAATACATTTTTGACTTCACCCGTAGCATATAGTACAATACATACTCACACATGCACCACACCTACAGTGTACCTAGAAACACATGTGCACAACACACGGACAAAAAGGAAATATGGGTGGCCAGGTATAACAGAACCCAGACTCCAAAAGTGGGCACTAATTCAAGCCAGTCCATCTTAACATCCACATCCCTCTGGCACAGCTGAATCATAAAGGCTCGATACACCGAGAGCTGCACAGACAGCACAGCACGCCTTCCCTAGTGGCATCTGAGCAATCTGTGACAAAATGAATACAGGGTGATCAGCTTTTTGACCACAGCGATGATAAAGAAGGAGGTCATAAAGCATTCCACCGGGGGTCCAGTGAGAGTTTGGAAGACGCTATCTGTGGTTGGTTTTCTGGTTCACAACACCTGATGAACTCCTGTGACTGAGCCGCTGAGTGTGGTCCTGGTTTTCTCTTAGATATACCCGCCGGTGTCGGCTCCAGAGAGTAAATTTACGCTGCCTCCCCTGCCCGGCCACCCAAGTGTACAGGATGTGAACTTTACAGTAAGAAATCGTACTCCCTTGAGATAAAAACTGGCTCAGGGATGAGTCTGGAAGGCACCCAAAGGTCTGTCAGTAGTTAATGCTAACTGACAGGAAAGTCCAACAGAAAGAGCAACAGGAAGAGGAAACTCTCCCCCTCTACATCCTGGATGGCTTGCCGATGTGTGACTGGATATTTTGAGACACTGAGCAAAGGTTTCTCAGTCTGTGTTTGTGCTTCGCAGCTGGTATTGACATGGCAAAGGTTCAGTGACTTAAGGCGAGACACCCCAGGAAAAAACATTGTTTTTTATACACTGGCTCACTTTGAGATTTTGGGCTATTTTGCCTCCATAACTTCTTTCAGACTAGTGGAAAGAAAACATCCAAAATACTCATTTAGATGTTTATTTTAGTACTTTGTCTATTTGCGTCTGCAGATTTCTCTTAAATTCACCAAAAGCTAACATTAGATAATGCCTCATTTGCATATTTAAACATTTATGAAAACTTCTAATACAAAAACTAATTGTCTTAATGTAAGTAATCAAGTGGGGAACTTTCATGGTGATATCTATTAGTTATTATTTTTACCCCAATCACCTGCGTCTGTGCAAAATGTACCTTTAAAGGGCAAAATTATGTTTTTTCTCATACTCTGAGCTAGTAAATAGGCGTTATCAGTCGCTATAACCCTCATAGATGTGGGTTAATAGGGGCCTACTACACCCACTAGTAGGTTTTATCATCTATTCACATGGTCAAAATCACCGAAAGAAGGTATAAAAGAACACGACAGTGACCTCTAGCCACTGTAGTAATTATGACAGGAGCAGAAGCAGAAGTCAGGCGCTGCACAGGGTTTTCACACAGGAGACCAGAGGTTGCATCCCGTCTGAAACCAACAATGTGTAGTTTTCTTTGTGTTCGTAGTTATTTTAACCCAAAACCCGATGTTTGTCCCGAAACTGGTGTTTTTTGTTTTTTTTGTCTAAACCTAAAGAAACTTTTTTCTGTTCAAAACGTAACGTTTCATTCAGCTTTAATGTTGGTACGTGTTGCTTTTAAGTTTCTCTTTCACTTTTACAACATAGTAGGCCTGGTAGGCCCCCAATGACCCACATCTATGGTGCTTATGACTGATAACGCTTATTTAATGGCCTGATAACAGTCGAATCAGGTGCAAATCTCCACTTCAGCAGCACTTACATCAAACTGTCCAGTTTCAGTCCTATCTATATTCTGAAGGTTTCTACAGGGGGGTTTGTTCATATATTATTCATAGTTTGATTTATAGAACATTTCATTCCTAAAAACATGTTGAATTGTTTATTTATTTTTTTTATAGCGGTTGACAGTATTTTCTGATTTATGGAGTGATAAAAAGAGATATCCAAAATCCCCTCTGTAAAAACCTTTAACTCTAATATGTCAACAAAATGAAACAATAATTTTGAACCTGGCTTTATCCAATGTTCACATTTCTGTTCTGGAAATTTATGAAAATTAGCGCATATTTGATAAGATAAGGCCTAATTTACATATATAAACATAACATTTCAGAAAACTTGTCTCCACTTCGAACAGATAAAACATGTGCGATTAATTTGTGATTAATCGTGATTAACTATGGACAACCATGCGTTTAATCGTGGTTAAATATCTTAATCTATTGACAGCCCTAAATATTACTTATTACTTTTTCAATATCATGTGCTATATTACTTTATTTATTACGTTTTAGTTTACTTATTTACTAAATTTATTTCACTTTTATTGTTATTCTATTAGACACTGGTGTTAATATTACTTCTTATACACTTTATATTTATTACTTTATATTTATTTCTGAGCTATCTCTGGTAAAAGAATTTCCTTTGGTGTTAATAAAGTTATATCTTATCTTATCTCATGACTGTTTTGGTTTCATACACTTTCTGTAAGAAAACATCTAAAAGCAAAAATCCTATCAGATGGGGGATGCTCGGACAAAATCTTATCAATTGTGGGTCTAATTTGTGTTAGTTTAGGGGTTCTTGAGGTGAAAAAGTTTGGGAACCGCTGCTATAGACGGCAACCCCGGTTAAACTCATAAAATAAGAGAGGGATTATCTGTCAAAGCGACAGTGGTGTGACCCGCTGCAGCCCTTTCATCTGGCAGTGTGGTTGTTGTTTTCACTCTAGTTAACGGTAGCGACGACATGTTGTGGCGGCTAGTTTATTTTACATCGCAGGCTGTGCTCCTACTGTTTATGAGCAATGAACGACGGAGCACAGCAGCACACATGGTCAAACTTTCCCCACAGAAAGGAACCCGCATCATAAGTGACTCAGGATGTCTGGGTGCTCACTCTCTGACCGTTAGATGACTGTGAGACTTGAAAGGGAAGGAGGACTTCCACAGCTCTGAGAACAAGGTCGAAAGAGGGAAAACCACCCCAGCCTCTAGCTGAATTGTCTCAAGTGGCGTAAAAGGCTGAGATCTGATGTGGCGAGACGGCAATAAACAAGCAAAGCAGCAGACAGACAACCATGACACAACAGTTCAAACAAATATCAGTCAGTAGAGCGACAGTACTTTCCCAACCATTGCGTAACTGGACACACACAAACTGGAATACAGATGCTTTTTAAAGGGAGATTCAAGTATTTAATGCTCTTATAAACATGGGAGTGGACAAATATGCTGCTTTATGCAAATGTATGTGTATATTTATTATTGGAAATCAATTAACAACACAAAACAATGACAGATATTGTCCAGAAACCCTCACAGGTACTGCATTTAGCATGAAAAATATGTGTCAGTGTGTCAGTGTGCTGACTTGACTATAACTTGCCCCAAACTGCATGTGATTATCATAAAGTGGGCATGTCTGTAAAGGGGAGACTCGTGGGTACCCATAGAACCCATTTACATTCACATACATTGAGGTCAGAGGTCAAGGGACCTCTTTGAAAATGGCCCTGCCAGTTTTTCCTCGCCAAAATTTAGCGTAACTTTGGAGCGTTATTTTACCTCCTTCGTGACAAGCTAGTATGACATGGTTGGTACCGATGGATTCTTTAGATTTTCTAGTTTCATATGATACCAGAACTTTCACTCTAGCTTTAAAATCAATTTGCGTTAACGCGTTATTATTGCGTTAACTTTGAAAGCCCTAATGATATTGCACATGACATTCTGTCATTGTGTTACTTATGGATGGAATTACAGTGAACATAAATGATTCCCCTTTTAGCTGCAGACCCGCTGGTACTCTCTTAAAGACCCCCTGAAGGTCCACAGACCCCACTTTGAAAACCACTGGTCTATAACACATTAGTCTGTGTTATGTGGGTGTGATGCAGAACCTGTCACAAAGCTGATGGTGTAACCTCCAGGTGAAATGAGCAAACAAACACAACCCTGTCTGACTCCAAGTGAGCTGACATGAGCACAGAAAAGGTGTTGTTGAGAAGTATAAGGCGACTGGCTGAGATCACGTGTGCAGTTAGATGGACGTTTTTGAACCCTATGGATGGATGATGTCACAGGGCGATGATGTAGCGCAGCATCTGGGCTGGTCACTGTCTATAAATACTCTTCCACCTCCTCTCTATGTCCTCACACACAGAGTATGTAACAACCTTTTCACCTCCAACATTTACAGCTCTCTTGATTCAGTGTGTGTCTATATCATTTCCTCCTCCGGCGTCTATCTATCTGCATTCCTCCCCGCGAGTCTTTCTCTCCGAGGCACACACAGACACGGGTCTATTTGCTTGAATTTCTCATTTCCTGTTTGGGGTGTGTATCCGATTCCCTTGTTCTCATGCCCAGCACACATCAAACACTTGTGAGGCTCAAAAATGAGTAAAAGAGACAGAAAGGAGGACAGCATGTGAATGAGGGAATGATGGCAAAAGTAGATGTGAATGGGAGAACCAGGATGAGTACAGTGGGAGGGGAAAATCCGGACTGATGACAGTGAAAACCAAAGGAAAATGAAGAATTATCATATCAGCAGATATGGCCAAATAAGGCCAGACTCGTGCCAAACGCTGAGTTCATACTGTGAAATCGTTTTTTCATCCTAATCTAATTTTTTTAGGAATCTGGGCTGCTTTCACTTCCCATCGCAATTTGTTTTTATTCCTTCTAATTATCTGTTTAGTCGGTCATTTTCTAAATTTCCTTTAACAAGGCTGTGGTGCCAGTCGATCCGGGGGCGGCTGCTGCTGCTGGGTACGAGCCATTAAAAAAAAAAAAAAACTCCCATAGTCTGCTTCACATTTCCATCGTCAGGGATTGATTCCATTCAGGCTTTGTGTGTGTGTGTGTGTGTGTGTGTATGTGTGTGGGCTCACACTCAGGTATGGAGCCGTGGTTTCAGTGGCTAATGCTGCTTTTTATTGTTTTAGTGCACAAGTCAAAACTGCCTTCTGGTTTGGAAAGATTTTCTAAAAAAGAGCTTTGTGCCAGGACATACTCACAGTTTGCCCTACCAGCAAATATGATATATAAAACAGACAGATACAGATGGAATAGATATAAAATCTGCTTTTTGTTATCAAAGTACTGAAATGAAAAGGGCTGTTAATAACGAAGGTGTCAATTGGGCACATTTGAGACAGTCAGTTTAAAAGTTCCTTTTTTGTTCTGTTTCCAAACGCTACATCTTTTTCTATGTGGAAAGAAGTTTCTGTTTTTCCTATTTTTTACAGCAGAAAAAAAGCACCTTTCAAAAAAAATGTTACAAAGTGCTTTACAATAATAAAAAAAAATCCAGAGCATTAATATAGCAGGAAACAGCTATTAGTAATATCTACCTGAGCAGAGAATGAAGTCACTCTCCATCTGTGCGTGTTGTAATCTGAGCTTCTCTGTGCTTTGTTGACATCGCCAGGTCGGTCACACGTGTTTTTAGTGCATGTGATTGACGTCGTAGAAGCGTAGCCCCCTCAGGTTAGCACTGTTAGCACTGTTAGCAGTGAGCCGCCAGCTCCGTTGTCTCCATGTTCAGAGCCTTGAGGAGGCAATAGAAATGCTCCCAATCTTGCATTTAGCACCTTTGAGATATAAACAAGATAAAATAATTCAAATAGTTACAACAATATACCATCAGTTAAGAAAAAGCCACAAGTCTTAAGATGAGATTTAAAGGAAGACGCTGAGTTTGCACAGCTGAGGGGCTCAGACAGTAAAAGCCTGGTCTATTAGTAGGATCCTGCCAGAGGATCTCAAGCAGCAGGCAGGAGCCAAACCATTCAAGGCTTTCAAAACAAGCAGTAAAATCTTAAAATCAATTCTAAAACTCAACCAGTGAAGGGCAGCAGGAATCGGTATGATGTGGTCTCTTCTCTTAATACGCGCCTGGCAGCAGCGTTTTTTTTTTTTTTATCATCTGCAGCCTTTGGATGTTTCCCCCTGCTGATACCAGAATAAAGTGTGTTGAGGAGATAAAAGCATGGATGACCTTTTCTAAGTCTGCAAATGAAAGGAATGATCTGATCTTGGTAAGCTGTCTTAGTTGGGAAAAGCAAGAGTACACCACTTTCGTCACCTGAGCATCAAATAACAGTCAAAAATATAACCCCTAGGTGCTAATGTCAACTTAAACCCATCAGCAACACTCATATTTAGTCATTTTAATCAAGCATAGGAAATAACTGAAGTGTTATTTAGGGCTGTTATACTTCAATAACATTAATTTGATCAAAGAGTATCGGCCACTCCCTTTCAATGTGGTATTTTGGAGCAGTTTTTGATAATTTTTATCAATTCTCGAGTGGTAAAAAATGATTAAATTCAGCACCAAATATGCGTAACAAATGATATCAACCCAAAAATGGCTGCAAAAAACTTAGGAGACATAAGTGAGCATGGGAATGGCCATCATATACTTCTATCATAATGTTTCGCAATCTATTTCTAAGCAGCCTTTTGAGCTGCATTTCAAATGAATCGCTTTCAGATGATGTACACCACATGATACAATGTTGACCTTCTAAATCCCCCTTAAAAAGACATGAGGCGTCTTAACTAAACCCTTATTGAATAACTCCATATTTAAAATGTGTTTAAATGCAAAAGTTAGAGAAGAATTTTAAGAAACAAACAAAGCAAAACATTTAGTTCATCCGGACTCAGATTCTTATAAAACCAGGACTCCCACTGCGGCTGATTTCATTCCAGGCACTGAAGGTAACAACCCGACTTTATAGTTAAAACAGCCCTACAAGAAATGTAAACAGACGCTCAACAAAATATAAACACAATTGCTTTCTATACCCTCCTCCAGCACTCCCCTCCAACCACCCCGGGTACAAGACCGAGAGAAAACAGAGAGGGTGGGGGGGTTAATGTGGAAAAGGTAAAACAGACTTTTCAGGCAGGTATGCATCATGTTGCTTTTTCCAACTACATGAAATTTCCAACTCCTCACTCCCCAAATAGCTGCAGTGAATGATACGATGTGTCATGTCAGGATGTTGATTTACACACTGATCGTACTGGTACATGCAGGAGCAATTCGTAGATGACTCAAAGAGACTATCAGTAAAGAAACAGAGGAACTAAAATGTCTAAACTAAGCACAGGCAAAGATAGAGGGAAATAAGGAAAAGGAGGAAGGGTGGAGCTCTAGAGGATGAGTTTTTTTCCCCCTCAGTTTATCTTTAATTTCGCTTGAAGTCCTTTGCCCTGCCCGCTAGAAAAACATATGGTTCAAATAAGTGCGACCCCCCACAGACCCCCTGGAGTCAAGCTCTCATTAGTGAATTATTTGGACAGAGTGGAGCAGAGGAGGGGAAACAAGACTTCTGCTATTTCAGCTTCTACAAAGTCTGACATGACGGTTAAAGGGGGTGGAGTATAAAAGGGTTGTTCAAAACACTTATGCTACAGGATGATAAATAGTAAGAGGGTCTGGATCAGGCCTATGTAACGTATACTCCGCTCGCTCGGAGGCCTCATCATTCATTGGCTCGCGACCCTGGAATGTCACTCACATTCGCCCTGACCTTCACGTGTCTCTTTCTCTGGTTGCTCGTATATCTCTGCGCTCCTCCGCTCGTTGTTTGTTTTAACTTTCTCAGGACCCCTCCAAAGCCCACGCTCATGCATCGTACACCCAAGAGGACAGCAATTTCCCTCCTCCGTCCTCCCCGTTCTAGCCAGATTTTCTCTCTCCCTCTCTCCCTCCCACACCCCGTCTCTCCCACTCACTGTCTGCGTTTACTCTCATGTGGGGCTGAGGCGGTAACGTCAGCTCGTTCCCAGTCAATCTCGTCGTGTTTTTTTTTTTTTTTTTCCCCACCTTCCCTCAAGCGCTACTAGTAAAACCATCACAGAGCTAGACGTGTTATGGCTCAGAGAAAGAGACGACTCATAGGTGCTCTAGCTGAGAGAAAGTGTGGGGTTAGTAAGTGTTCGACAGGGGTCACGGTGAGTCACCCGGCTGCTTGGCCTCTTACTCTTCGCTGCGGGATGTCGCTTGTGAGTCAGGGCGGCAGACTGGACTGAGCTGTATCCTCTGTGTCACATGCCTCTCTTGAACGTCTCTCATTCTGTTGAACTTGTAACCCTATAACCATCTACAACCCAAACACACCAAAACCACAAACCTATATCTCATAGGGTTGACTTTTCCTTTCTGGTACACAAGACAGATGTCCTTCTCTCTCCTGACTCCACTCACCACAGCTCTTTTTGAGTGTAGAGTTTCAGTTTCTCATTCACAAGGACGTCAAATACTGACGCACAAGGCACCCTTTAGCGTCTGTATGAGACTTCAGAGTAACTTCAATGTAAACCCGTCCGTGTCAATATTAAATGTTCACAGAAAGTGGTCGGTGACTGTGGGGACTGGTGACGTAGTTTGAAGAGCAAAAAAACAAGGGAGAGGTGGTGAATGATTCCAACAAACACATGGCTCTCATCCAGGAGACTGCCGTTCGTGCCCTGTGTGAAACCAACAACACGTTATTTGGGTTCACAACGTTTCACTTTCACTTTACAAACGTAGTAATTTGAACCCAAACCATGATGTTTTTTCCTAAACCTCAGCAAGTGTTTTTGTTTGAATTCACAACGTTATCCACGGGTTTACTCAACACATTTTCATTCCAACTCCTCGCATACTGACGCTATGTCAGACCCCTCTGCGTCACTTTTCAGTCACAGTAAACACATGCTTAATAAAGTTTAGGGAAAAACAACATGGTTGGGCTTATAATTACTACGTTTGTAGGCTACAGTGAAAATGAACCTTAACGTTGTGAACACAAGACACAAATGAAGAGCTGATTGTAATGTGAAAGTGAAACGCAACGCACGGGACATGAACAGCGGTCTCCTGGATGAAAGCCTTATGTTTGTTGGACCCATCCACCTCCCGTCCCGCCTGCCCGGTGTGTTTCTTTATCTCTTTAAACTACGTCACCACAGCACTTTCCCTGAGCGTTTACTGTTGCTGCCGTTGGATTTACATTGTAGTTACTGGAAAGCCCGGTGCATCTCATAAAGGGTGCCTTGTGTGGCATTATCGAACGCAGACGGCCGAGACAAAGCGTCGGCATTTGACGCCCTGGGAATGAGAACAGAAGCCTGTTCATAATTCAACGTGTTCACAACGTTAACTTTCACTTTCCCTTTACAAACGTAATAGTTTCAAGCAAAACCATGATGTTTTTTCCTAAACCTAACGAAGTGGTTATATTGCTTAAACCTAAGCAAGTTGTTTTCTTTGAATTCACAACAAACCATGTGTTTACCGCGACCGTAGTGGCTTGAGGCGCTGGGGTACCCAGTACGGCAAGGGGTCCTGACAAAGCGTCAGTATTTGACGAGTTGTGATGAGAACGTGATGAGAGTTTCGAGTTTCAGCTTGGGTGTGTTTCTGCTTAAAGTTTGCGTGATGTTTTTGCCAACCAGTTGTTTGAGGCAGGGGTGCGTCAGATGCCATGTGTGAGTGACTAAAGTTGTGTAGATGTGCACCTGTGCCACATTTGTCCCTCCGTATATCTGTGGTTGCCCGGAGGTAGGAAACTTCCACTGTAACTTCCTCAATCCTTGAGGCATCTGGGTTATGACCAAAAGGAGTTGTGACTGAGGCTTTTGCGTTACATCATTTTAATTAATTGGAATATTTTTGTGGTTAAGTCATAGAGGCAGAGACTTGAGGACGGAGCATCTCTCAAAATCAAAGTCCTGATTCAAGACGAGCCATGGGGAAATTGGCTCCGACGTGAATCATTTACCTAATCTTCAGCTAATGATTCGGTTGTAACACGTTACTCACCATCTGAACATTTTTTCTGGTTAACCTCACATGGACGTAATTCCCTCTAAACCCAATCGGTTATGCTGCTTAAATTCATGGGTATTTCAGTGAAGTCTTATACTGACCTCTGCTGGTTAATAAACTAAAAGAACAGAAAGTTAAATATTATTCCTACTTGACATATTATACCTTTAAGCTTTGAAATGTCATTGTCTATATCTCTCATTCTCACACCTATCGACCCACACACACACGTTTTATTTAATCTTACAACAAAGGAAATTATTATTGGACAGGGAAACATAAAACGTAGCAACAATCAATATGGAAAACCCTCACAAAAACTGCCAGTTTCCTTCTCAGGCATAAAAACCTCAACACAAGATGCACATATGAATTTACCAAAGAATAGTTTAAACGTTAATGTGAAATGCAGCACCTGTGAGGGTTTCTGGATAACATTTGTCATTGTTTTGTGTTGTTAATTGATTTTCAGTAATAAATATTTAATACATTTGCATAAAACAAGCATATTTGCCCACTCCCATGTTGATGAGTATTAAATACTTGAGAAATCTCCATTTAAGATGCATTTTGAACAGATTAAAAAATATAAAAAATATGCAATTAATCTCAATTAACTATTTTAATCAATGGACAGCCCTAGTTTAAACTGAACTGGTGTATTATAGTTTTGCATTAGGCTTATTAATTGAGAACCAATTTCTTATATAGTTATATAGTTATATAGTTTCTTTTTTTATCTTTGTATTAAAGTTTCTTTGTTTTTACTACAGTGTTTGTTGTATTTTTCATTTTAAGAACACTAATAATACTACTTTAATAACACTAATATTTACGGTATGTCTACTATTAGCATTACCTGTAACTATATGGCTGTACATGCACTGCCTGTGTAATTTAGTGTATTTATACAAACTGTTCATAGCCCATTGCCCCTACTGTATATATCATAGTGTATTCATACCCCTTACTGTTTATTCCACAATATATTTATTCTATATTTTATACATTGTTCAGTGCATTGCTGTGCACTTTACTGCTTTTTGCACTTCCGTTTGGTGTCTCAGTACCTGTACTCCAATGACAATAAAGTTAATCTAATCTATTTTTTTTCAAGTAATAAACATTTTAATAACACTAATAATTCAATTTGATTACAATTTTCTTAGAACTGAAAAATATTTCTGCACGGCAAGTTATGTTTCCCATATATTTAGAAATAATCTGCCTGCAGCAAAACAGTAAGTAAAGTTAACTTAAAAAATTACTTAGAGATCTGATGAATGATATCGATTTTGTTTTATTTAAACATGTTTTGTATCTGTTATTTTTTTGGGATCTGTACAGTGCAGATTTCCCCACTGCAGGACTAATAAAGGGATATCTTATCTTATCTTATCTTATCTTATCTTATCTTAAATATTGTAGATTTGTGACATCACAAATGTACCGAAATCCTGACGGCTTGTTTCAAACGCACGGTTTCTGAATATGGGCTGTGTGTATTTATCTGTGGATTGAGTGTTTTGATACTTTCACAGTATTTATATATCACTTAAACCTGCTTTATAATATAAAAGACAATATGGGACCTTTTAAAGAGACCAGGTGCTAAAACTGAGCGTTTCAGACAGAGAATGAATACAGGTATATTCAGACAGACAGTATGAGGAACATAATGTGTTTTTTTAACCTTAAGGCATGTAAACAAGATCTAGTAGAATCCAAATACAAGTATGAAAATGAGCATGATATGTTCCCTTTAAATTAGTTTCACAATTTTCTGACATTGTGTCGACTTAATTAGTCAGAAAAATAACATACTAATAACATATTAATTGTTAATGACAGTAATCATTAGTTGCAGGCCCAATTCAAATAATGATTCACTGACTGACTTTGACTGATACCAAAACCACTTTGGTCCAGACTGAAATATCTCAACAACTATTGGCTGGATTATTATTATTTTTGTGTCAACCAATTAATAAATATTTTTAATTTACAAATATTAAATGACCGACCCTGTCTCCTATAAAATTACATTCCCATACAACTAAACTGTATTCTCGAGATGTTATTTTTTTGGGATAAAATCTTTGAAAATCAATAAAACATATTTCCAAAAAAATATATATTTCCAAAAAAAAAAAAAAAAATTACTTTGAATATTTTGAGTAAAAAAAAAAAATAATAAGTCTTTGCGACCTTTTGCGACCGGTGCAGTCAATGGCGAGCGTACCGGAACACGGCAGTGATAAGAAGATGGCGGAGGGAGGTAATGATGCAGAGCTGCTGAAGGAGAAGGCGAATAAGTTCTTTAAAGGTAAATATGAAACACCTGACAGGTCGACTGCTTTCATCAGCACCTTATAACAGACTAGCATGTCTCTATTCATCACAGTAGAGACGTTAATGTGTCGTAAAACGCCTCAAACCGGAGCCGGTGGCTAATGATGAAGCTAAGCTAACGCATGCTAACTGTAAACCTCCATTCATTGGATTAGCTAGCAGCTAACAGCTAGCAGCTAGCAGCACAACATCAGCATCGATGTTCACACATGCTGCTGCCACGCGTGTCCGTTATATATAACATAACACAGATAACTTGCTCGGATTTGGTGCTTTTTAAGTGGGTTTATGAGCATGTTGTGTTCACTCTTGTTTGTATTCAGTCGTGTTACAGTCTCAGTTAGCTTAAAGTCAGATTCAGATACAACAACTAGAATATTCTGTTAGACAGCAGACAGCATGTGCCTGAACAGCAGCAGAGACTCAGAGCAGTCACATGTTCCAATAATCAATACTGTTACTTTTAATAATTTAGATTGTCATTATTATTAGGCCTGAGACAGTTAATTTTGAAAGTTATGTATAATAATAAGTCACATTGTTCCAACAATCTATACAGTTACTGTATATTAATCTAGATTATTATTATTATAAGGAGAGTTCATTTAGAAAGGATGTAGATAATGCCAGTCACATTGCGCCTCCGATTTGGTCCAAGACATATATTATTATTATTATTATTATTATTATTATTATTATAAAATCCGCAGTGGTGGAAAAACAAAGTTATTCAGATCTTAAAAATATCAATACTGTACTATAGTCAGGGAATGAAATGAGCACCTGCCACCTGCCAAATACAGGGTAAGTAAGTAAAGCTTTATTTATATAGCACCTTTTAAAACACACAGTTACAAAGTGCTTCACACACAAATGAAACATCAAACAATGATGAAATACAGGAAAAATTACAATATGAAATACAGAAACAGTGAGAAACAGATCAAACAAACACACATGTGGATGAGGCCTATAGAAAGGCTTGCCTATAAAGATGGGTTTTTAGAAGCCGCTTAAAACAGTCCAGAGATTCAGCAGCTCTAATAGGTGATCCAGAGGGTTGGGGGCTAAGACAGAGTTGGCTGTGGCAGGTAAACATTTCAGATCACCTGCCACCATGGCAGATAAGTTTTCCTTAATATTTTTTTAAAAGCAATTCTTAAATTAAAAATAGTCAGGGATTAAGGTTACATGATCCATATTTCTACTGTCTGTTACCACTGACTCAGTGTTTACTAGGGGTGGAAGAAAATATCTAAAATATTGAGTATTGCAATACATTGCAAATCAATTTCTAATTAATAGTTTATATGCAAAGATTAACTCAGTCAATACTGAATTTTATTTGCAAAGATATGCATCCTCTGTGATAAATGCAAATGCAGATCCTACTATTCTGATTGCATAAAAACGTTTAAAAAATTAGACAGATGATGCATATGGCGTTGTGTTCTTTATACTATGACAGTTTTCCTAAAATTATATTTAAAAAAAAAATATATGCAATATATTGCCTTGATTACAGTATCGCAATATATTGAATCATAACCCCTGTATCGTGATACGTAATTGCCAGATTCTTGTCAATACACAGCCCTAGTGTTTAAAAACCTAAAGCGCTCTACACCGATTTCAGAAGTGGCAGACAAAAAAAAATGTGTGACCAGTAGAAATGTTCAGTGACCTGCCACAGTGGCACCTGAGGAAAAAACTAAATTGTAGACCCTGGTCCAAGACATATATTATTGTCAGTGGTGGAAAAACAAAGCTATTCAGATCTTAAAAGTATCAATACTGTACTACAGTATAGAAATACTCCGTTACAAGTAAATGTCCCACTTTCAAAATCGTACAGTAAGTATTGGCATCAAAATAAAGGACCAAATGTGCTCATTATGAAGAAATATGGCCCAGTTTCAGATTCACATATATTATATTACTGCATTCTAATTACTGATGCATGAATGCATTCATCACTTTAATGTTACAGCTGGTAAAGATGGAGCCAATTTTAGTTACTTTATATACTGCTGGGTAGCTTAACATTTGAGTCTTTATTAAGATGAGATAAGATAAGATAAGATAAGATATACATACTTTATTGTCCCACAAGGACATTTGTCTTGGGCTCTAGGCCACTGCCTCACACAACATACCAAAGTCACAATGTACGTACACGCATAAAACATGGATCAAACATACAGTCATGCATGAACATGCTTAAATTCACATGTTGAGTGTGAGACATTAGTTCTTTAAAATAATGAAAAGTAATGAAAGACAATAGTTTCTGATACTAAAACCAGTAGTTCTTTAAAATAATAAAAGGTAATAAAAGACAATAGTTTAAAATACTAAGACCAGGTAAAATCCTACCAGATAATAAATAATCAATTTTCAATATATTAATATTTTGATGGACAACGGAATGAATGAATTGCTCTTTATAGTTTCTATTTGTTCTATTCATATTTCAATTTTATATACTTATTTTATTTTTTACTTTTCTCTATGTATCTGTACTTATTTCTGTCCGTGTGCTACTGCAACATCCACATTTCTCCTCTGGGAATCAATAAATGCTTATCTTTCTTACCTATATTATATTATATTATATTATATTATATTATATTATATTATATTATATTATATTATATTATATTTTGAATGGCATGTCGGCACAGTGGTTAGTGCTATTGCCTCACAGCTGACATTGGGCGAAGGCGTGGTACACCCTGGACAGGTTGCCAAACTATTACAGGGCGGACACATAGAGACAGACAGATTTATTCACACTCACATTCACACCTGCGGACAATTTAGAGTCAACAATTAACCTAACCTGCATGTCTTTGGACTGTGGGAGGAAGCCGGAGAACCCGGAGAAAACCCATGCTAACACGGGGAGAACATGGAAACTCCACAAAGAAGGGCCTTAAGCTGGTTTTGAACCTGCAGCTGACAGAGAGAATCAATCAATCATAATCATAATCATCTATAACGAAAGTCAAGTTGTCTTCCGTTGGTCCACTCTGTAATCTCTGTTTTGATAACTTGTTAATTTAGATGTATTTCAAAATGCCACTCAGTTGTCTGTTCTTCCTAATGCAAAACACTATAGAATATTACTAATGTTATTGATGATATAGATATAAGCTTTCAACATGATCCCTTTAGGTTGAAGTTTCTAGAGGGCCGAGAGACAATGATGAGTCTGACTCAGAGCAGATGTCCGGGAAAGGTTGTCTGTTGTAGGATGGGCGGGATTGCCTTGTATCTGAAGTATACTGCATAACATAAACAGCAGGACAGGGTTAGATATTTACTAACTATCACTATCACTCAATTGCAGTTTAAATGTGCCATCACCTATCCTGATATTAAAACTTATTTCTTCTTCATTTCAGAGAGATTAATCATGTCAAACTAGTAAATTGTGGCAGTTAGGTGATGCTTGCTTATTGGCAGATATTACAAAACTGCAAAACCTGGTTTAGTTTGTTGTCTACTGTAAGGAAATCAACAATTACCATCAAATACACCCAACTGGTTAGAAACACGCATTGCAAATGCATGTCAAATTAACATTTCACTGAGATAAGTGCATCTTTGTATTGTCTATAAACTGAATTAACTAATGGAGCCTTAATTCAGGAAATGTCTGAAATTACATTCTGTGTTTTATACGCAATATGAAATGCTATATTTTGCGATTAAGTTCGCCGTACTGAGTGGGAATAATAAGAATATCATGTGTCATGGCAGTGATATTGGCTGTTACCTTGTCATTTGCACACTAATGGGACAAAAGGAAGTTTTTCTCTGTTTCATAACTTCCTTTTTCCCAAAGTGTGCAGAATCGAACATGCACAGATGTTAGTGTGTGTGTGGCATGGAGATGAAATATTATATATTGAAGCTATGAATATGGTGACCCACATGTCATCTGGGATTTGGATTATTTTAACAATTTGATTTAGCTAAAATGTTGTTCCTGGATTTAGTGACCTAATTTTAGTAAAATGAACAAGGTCTGCATTACTAATAACTCCTCTCAGACGCCATATCGCCCACTCATACTGTAGATTAAATGTTGAATTAATAAAAATATATGAAAGAAATCCACCACTATTCATATACTGAATATCGGCACATTATTTATCTTGAGGTATTGAATGAAGCACATTGTTGATATTTTATTTAGGCATTATTGTCAAAATCTTCCATCAGTTCTAGTAGGAAAAAGAATAATCCATCTGTATTACTGGCCGTGTTTCTGAATGTTTTATTGTAACTTTGTAGAACCACAAACTCCAGTGAAGATGTGACATTTGTTTTTCAGATAAAGACTATGAAAATGCAATCAAGTACTACTCGGAGGCCTTGGAGGTCAATCCAACCAATGCCATCTACTACAGCAACCGAAGCCTGGCGTACCTGCGCACTGAGTGCTACGGGTACGCCCTGGCTGATGCTACGAAGGCCCTGGAGATAGACAAAAACTACATCAAGGGGTATTACCGCCGCGCCACCTCCAACATGGCACTGGGAAAGTTCAAGGCTGCACTTAAGGACTACGAGACGGTAAGAAATATAGCATCTTTCAACCGCCATGTAGTCTGAACCTATAAGGGGCCGTACACATGCCGCGTCTAAAACGTGTGGAAAATGCCAGACTTACCGCTTACTAAGCAACCAAAACCTGCGTGCTGTGATGACGATGATGAAGTTGTGGTAATTTAGCAGTAAAAACCTCAATGTCTAAACTAAACAAAGTCAAAACAAAGATAACTTGACTTCCAGCACCTACAACATGTGAGACCTGATCAATGTGCGCAGCTAAACACAACTAAATGTGCATTTCTCAAGAGAAAGAGCTCCCCTGTCCTGTTCCATCTGTTGATCTGTCACTATGAGTTAGGCTCTTCATGTTACTTTAACAGCCTGAAATAGGGATTATCCTTTAATCCAGTCATGATGCCAATTAGATCCAGTTTGAAGGCACTCAAACCACAGCTATTTAGTTTCTATTGTTTGTCGTGCTGTAAGGAATATAAATATACCAGGGCTTTGGCAACAAAGACCTCTGAAGCTCAGCCATAGTCATAGCATAGACATTTATTGCACAAACTGGACCAAGCGCCATGACAACAGAAAATGAGAGATAATCCTCATGAAGCTATGAGGTTGGAGCTGGATTTATATGTATTTATAGATCTATAGATGTGTAGGCAGGGCTCCAGACTGACTTTTCCTATTATCAACTTTCTCAGTACCAGTACATGATTTGGATGCACCTTTTTTGTGTTTCCGCATGGTTTTAATCAGTGGTGGAAAGTATTTAAGTACAGTTTTGAGGCTACGTTCTTCTCCACTACATTTCAGAGGGAAATATTGTACTTTTTACTTCACTACATTTATTTATGAGTATATGCAACACAATGCATTGTTATACATTGAATTAAACCACCCAACAGTATTGAAAATTAATAAAAAATAGCTCTATTGCAGCCAGCTATAACATAAAAATATGCATGTTACTGGATCAATAATAATCTAATAATTTATAATAATGTAACAACTAAAGGGCCCATTTGGCTGCATAGTGTGAGTACTCTTGTTTTTATACTTTAAGTACATTTTCTTGATTATATACTTACTTGTGTTATTAGTCTTTTACTTAAGTCAAAGATCTTAGTACTTCTTCCTCTTCTGGTATTAATCGATGACACTGGTTCAGTCAGTCTCTAGTCCCTGTCTGAACTTTCATCATCAGTGGGGAGTCCAAACTTGTCGTTGTCTCTTCCTCACCACCAGCCTCCTCCTCTCTCTGCTTTTTAAAATAATCTGCTTTAGACCGCTTCATTTTTGGAACATGGTAACAGCTAAATGGATCGTTTAGTAAAGTTTTCCACCACTAAGTACATGCACATCACGCGCTGTGCACCGTTACGTACACACATATGGCGTTTAATTAGTCTCAAACCGCGCACATAAAAACCAGGCACATGCACGTGATGTAAACGCACAGAGCGAGCGTAAAAACATCCTCACGCTGGAGCATTTTTGCTCCATGTGCACAAATACGGTCCTGTGAGCATTTGGGATGGATGGAGTAGACAGTAGTCCGTTTCACACAGCCTGTTCAAGGCGGAAATGTTGTGCTGTTATTCCGCCTCGCTCTTCTGTATGAAATGTACGGAGGCGGAATAGGTGGACAGAGTTGTTCCGCCGCTGAGTCGGCAGTGGGGGTCGTCACAGAGCCGAGCCGATGTCTGTGTGAAAGGGACAGCTGGCACATCGGAACTAAACGCTCACACACACTAGACGCCAATGCTGTTGTGTTTAACATCACAACCCTTTTGCTCCTGCGATTCCGGCGTGCTATCTAAAATCACACACCGAGACGGCCGCCGTTGTTTAGTCCAGTGTGAAAAAGCAAAGCTGGCATAACGGCGGATGTTCTTTACGGCAGTATTGCGGAAACTCTGTGTGAAAGGGGCTAGTGGCTGATGTCTCTGTTTAATGCACTCGCATGAATGTGACCACAAGAAATTTGTACTCACACTCACAAAAACTTATCGCATATGGGCCCATTTTGATTACAGGCTAGAGCCCTGTAAATGGTTTCAATATTTTCCATCCAGTATAAACTGCAGAATTAAAACCTTAATATACTTTTATTGCTGTTTACATCCTGGTCTTTACAGCTGCGCTGAGTCAATTTCCCTATGTCTTCCTTGATGCCAGTTGATGATTAACCAGTGTGGTTGATTTATTTCATTTCCCTGTTCTGTTGATAGGTAGTGAGGGTTCGACCAAATGACAAGGATGCGAGGATGAAGTATCAGGAATGTAACAAGATTGTGAAACAGAAGGCTTTCGAGAGAGCCATCGCCAGCGATGAGATAAAAAAATCTGTCGTCGACTCTCTGGACATCGAGAACATGAGTAAGTTTCCAGTGTTATTCAGCAAATATTGATCTGTAATCATAATGTGCTTTAATCAAATGTGTGCTGTAAAACAAATATACACAGATGTGAACATTTCGTGATTCTTTACTTTACTTCATGATGTGTCATTACAGCGATTGAGGACGACTATGACGGCCCCCAACTCGAGGACGGGAAGGTCACATTGAAGTTCATGAAGGAGATGATGGATTGGTTCAACGACCAGAAGAAGCTGCACAGAAAGTGTGCTTATCAGGTAAACATGTTTGATGATATGAAACACACTGACTGAAGGAAACGTGCATGAACCTGTAATTAAACTCGTTTTGTGCTCTTTCAGATTTTGGTGCAAGTTAAAGATGTTCTATCGAAGCTACCGAGTCTTGTTGAGATCACATTAAAAGAGGTGAGCGCTTTGCAGATATTCACTAGTGAAGTGACTAAAAGATGTATATTTTAAGGTTGCTATTCATAAACAATGAGTGCAACAGTAGA
This sequence comes from Sebastiscus tertius, assembly GCA_916701665.1. NCBI lineage: Eukaryota > Metazoa > Chordata > Actinopteri > Perciformes > Sebastidae > Sebastiscus > Sebastiscus tertius. Next base: position 21,237 of record CAKAOH010038264.1, on the reverse strand, counting down.
CTTATATTCTTTGATCAGCTAATAATAGTATTGATGGGGTTAAAGCCTTGACACACCAAGCAGATGGTTGTACGTCGGACAGTTTGGGGTCGTCGGTGAGCGTCTGTTGGTCTAGTTTTTTCACCGTCGGCTCTAGTCGGCCGATTCAGCATGTTGACCGGCGTCCGTCAGCGAGAGAAATCACTGATTTGATGTTCAGCTTAAAAGTATGAGTGCACGAAAAGAGAAACGGAAGTGAGGAAAGCAAGCCAACGAGTAAAGTAAAGAGGAAAAACACAGAAGGCTCTTCTCATCTGATCATTACACGGATATTTTCACAGCAACATGGCCATCTGGAATGAAGTGGTGAGTGAGAGTGGTGTGAAATGGTCGGTATATCCGCCGTCCTCGGTCTCCTGGTTTCCCTTTTTGAATGACGAATACAGACTACCGACGCCTGCTGGTGTGGAGAGTTATTTCATCTCACGCAGGCGCAAAACTTAAGTGCTAATTGGCCGTTGGCTGTCGTCTTTGCGGTGTGTTCAAATGCAACTCATCGGCTAAGACAAAGGCGACGTGAGGCGACTCTACAGTCGGCCTTCATCGCTGCTAGTTCTTTGATGTCGGCTTGGTGTGTCAGGGCCTTTAGAGTCACAGCACAAGAGTAAATAAAACAATATTTCTGTTGTTTTATACTGTTATCTATTTAAGGTGTTCTGTTTCTCTTTGACAGACAGAAAAAATAACAATTTGTGGTGACACTCATGGGCAATACTACGATCTCCTCAACATCTTCAAGTTGAACGGCTTACCCTCAGAGACCAACCCCTACGTATCCTTTTCTGGTTGACAGCCATCCATCAGCTTTTACATCTCTGTTCTCTGTGTCTAAAACATCAACACTTGTGCGTCATGATGCTTAACTACAGAATTCAGCTGTTCAATGGTGACTTTGTGGATCGCGGCTCGTTCTCTCTTGAGGTCATTCTCACCCTCTTTGGCTTCAAGCTGCTCTTCCCCGACAACTTCTTCTTGCTTCGGGGTGAGAGCGCCTACAGTGTGCCTGTGCACGAGTCGGTGGATGCATGTGGAGTGTTTGCAGATGTGTGCTGTAACATGTCATGTTAATGTGTCACACTTAACACATGTGTGCTGTCATAAAGTTCAAAGTACAACACAGAAATTCATTCGTTAGCCTTTTTCGTGTACCTTGTTAACGTATAAAGTCATGTAAACAGGGTTGTTAAATCAAGATTTTTACATGCAGGTAACCACGAGACGGACAACATGAACCAGATGTATGGATTTGAAGGGGAGGTCAAAGCCAAGTACACAGCCCAGATGTTCCAGCTGTTCAGCGAGGTCTTCCAGTGGCTGCCTCTTGCACAGTGTATCAACAGCAAAGTACTGGTAAGCGGTGGCATTGTGAGCTGAACACAGTCACACGGCAACTCATTGTGTTGTTGTTCACCAGGTCCAGTTTCGGTGAGCTAGTGTTATTTTTCAGAAAGGATTAGATAGAGCAGAAACTGAAAGGGGTTTGGTGTAGTAAAAATACTAGACTAAAGCCGAAGTTATAGTTTCCGAGAACGTGAGGGTCTGCTAGTATCTACATGACGTAAATTTCATCATCAGACGGTGTATGTATCTGCGTACCGCCAATTTGTTGTGAAGTCTGCTGCCGCGCGCCAGGCAGCCTCAGCCCTCGCTCAGTTGTCCTGGCTGACCCACAGCAGGACTACGGATTTAGACATTGAAACTGTAGTGAAAGGTGTAATGTTGCTGGTATGATGTCAATATGACGTTTTGCTGTGAACCGCATGCATCACGTGGTAAAATAAGCAAGAATCCGAATCTCAACATGAGCCGCACCTGAACCATTCATGCGGGCTGTGTGGCTGCTGTAACCTGTCAACATGAAAAGAAAGAGGTGCAGCGACGAACACACGCTGCTCAGGTAGGCAGTTTGGCCCGGACGTAATAAGATTCTCCTTCTCAGGTTATGCATGGTGGACTGTTCAGTGAAGATGGTGTCACATTGGA
>CAKAOH010038264.1:0-19195 GCA_916701665.1 Sebastiscus tertius | reverse complement strand
TTGTTTTATACTGTTATCTATTTAAGGTGTTCTGTTTCTCTTTGACAGACAGAAAAAATAACAATTTGTGGTGACACTCATGGGCAATACTACGATCTCCTCAACATCTTCAAGTTGAACGGCTTACCCTCAGAGACCAACCCCTACGTATCCTTTTCTGGTTGACAGCCATCCATCAGCTTTTACATCTCTGTTCTCTGTGTCTAAAACATCAACACTTGTGCGTCATGATGCTTAACTACAGAATTCAGCTGTTCAATGGTGACTTTGTGGATCGCGGCTCGTTCTCTCTTGAGGTCATTCTCACCCTCTTTGGCTTCAAGCTGCTCTTCCCCGACAACTTCTTCTTGCTTCGGGGTGAGAGCGCCTACAGTGTGCCTGTGCACGAGTCGGTGGATGCATGTGGAGTGTTTGCAGATGTGTGCTGTAACATGTCATGTTAATGTGTCACACTTAACACATGTGTGCTGTCATAAAGTTCAAAGTACAACACAGAAATTCATTCGTTAGCCTTTTTCGTGTACCTTGTTAACGTATAAAGTCATGTAAACAGGGTTGTTAAATCAAGATTTTTACATGCAGGTAACCACGAGACGGACAACATGAACCAGATGTATGGATTTGAAGGGGAGGTCAAAGCCAAGTACACAGCCCAGATGTTCCAGCTGTTCAGCGAGGTCTTCCAGTGGCTGCCTCTTGCACAGTGTATCAACAGCAAAGTACTGGTAAGCGGTGGCATTGTGAGCTGAACACAGTCACACGGCAACTCATTGTGTTGTTATCAATATGACGTTTTGCTGTGAACCGCATGCATCACGTGGTAAAATAAGCGAGAATCCGAATCTCAACATGAGCCGCACCTGAACCATTCATGCGGGCTGTGTGGCTGCTGTAACCTGTCAACATTAAAAGAAAGAGGTGCAGCGACAACGCTGCTCAGGTAGGCAGTTTGCCCCGGACGTAATAAGATTCTCCTTCTCAGGTTATGCATGGTGGACTGTTCAGTGAAGATGGTGTCACATTGGAAGACCTCAGGAAGATTGAAAGGAACAGACAGCCTCCAGACTCAGGTAGGCTCCTAATGCACCATCAGTATAAAACTGACTTCAAGAAACCATCTCAACACCCTCCTCTGCTCTTTCACAGGTCCCATGTGTGACCTCCTCTGGTCAGATCCACAGCCTCAGGTCAGTTCCCTCATTAAGTATCCAGTAGTTTGTGTTGGAGCAACGTTCACTCCACTTCTATCTCAGATTAAGAATTAATTTGTCCACTTCTCTCTCTCTCTCTGTCTCTCTCTCTCTCTCTCTCTGTCATGCAGAATGGCCGGTCAGTCAGCAAGCGAGGAGTGAGTTGTCAGTTTGGGCCCGATGTGACGGAGCGTTTCCTGGATCAGAACAAGCTGGATTTCGTTGTGCGTAGTCATGAGGTCAAAGCTGAGGGCTACGAGGTCACTCATTCAGGGAAGTGCATCACCGTGTTCTCAGCACCCAACTACTGGTACGTCCTCACGCTGGCTAACTTAACTCTTTGAACTCTGCTATAGATTAGAAACGGTCCGCCAGCGCCTACATTGGTATTTTTGCTCACTGTGATGTCATTTCTCAGAGTATCTTCAAATGCTTCATACCCCTTCAATGTGCACAACCTAAGTTAAAATTTTATATTAGTCAATAAACCAACATTTTGATCACATTCATTACGTTCCACAGGTAACGTAATGACGTCATCATGAGCGTACAACGTGATGACGCGAAAGACGGAAGCCTTAGCTTTCTGCTGCAAAAAGAATGCATGCTCCAGCTATTGTGGTTTTTATTTCAGATCGATTCAAACAGGATCATGCAAGCAATGATCAGTCTGTTTTTAAAGGGTTTTGAGAGTGTTGAGTCTGCTGTTATTGGGGCTGTTCACTTCGTGACCTTTAACTGTTGTGTGTTGTTTTCTGCCTCCCTCCAGTGATCAGATGGGAAACAAAGGAGCTTATATCCACCTCAGGGGATCAGACCTCAAGCCAGAATTTCACCAGTTCACTGCTGTGGTCAGTATCCTGTACTATTAATTGTTATATTGGGAAATGCAGTTATTAATAAGAATTATTAACCGCGGGTTTTGGAGTTGATGTGTCCTATTTTTTCATCATGTTCTGTCATCATGCCCATTAGTTTTGGTTGGTTATATTTCAATTGAGCATCATTGTATGAATTTTTGTAAAGATTTTGAACTTGGGGTTCTCTCTTTGCATAATGATGGTTAATTTGGGGCTTTTAAAATGTTCGTTGAAGCACAATCTAATGTTTGTCTGCCTCTCGCTCTCCTTTACAGCCTCATCCGAATGTCAAGCCCATGGCGTATGCCAACACGCTAATGCAGTTGGGGATGATGTAGAGGCCACGCTAACCTGTCTGTGACACTGACGACCTCCCATCTGACCTGAACCATCCCAGCCACCTCACTCCCTACAGTGCTCGGACATGCTCTCGCTCATGCTTAGCCCAAGGGATCCCTCTCCCCGACAAACTTCCGCTAGTTGTGTACAGAAACCACGTGGTGTAGTTCAGATGGGAAGAGATCACTTACACCAGCCCAGTCCACACACACACAACTGGGTACGTTCTTTCATGTTATCAGTTAAAACTGGAAAAATCTCCCATTTCCGTTGTCTATTTGCCCGATCATGTGTTCCATCACTGGGTAAAGAAACCAACCTGTCAGACGAGTCTCCTTGGAGCTGCTTGGTTTTTAACATATTTGATGTACTCAGCAGATGGGATCAAATAGCTGATATGTACCAAAGATCTGTAATGAAAATGATTGTTCAGTTTTTACAAGGAGCGTCTTGTGACTCTGAAACCTAGCATTGTACTGTTGGCCCGTGTACACAGCTTGGAGTATTGTAAACTGGGTTAAGAGCAGCATGTCTATCAGTGTTTCTCAAACTATCCGATAGTGTGTCAGTCTATTTTTTATTTTACAGGAATACGAACGTGATTATGTATGATCCCAGTCCCAAAAAACATAATGGACATTCTCAAAGGTGCTGTTTGCCATTAGTGGTGTATTTAGTTGGTTCAGTCATGTAGCTGGTAACATTTGATTTGCACTGCTTCCTGTTGAGGAAGATATTGCTGCTCTCCATGTTTTCACCCTCGACCGTCGTCGTGCCACTCACCCGGCAGCTCCCGCACAGTCTACTCTCCAAACTAGCTTTGGTGTACGGCAAACACTGATGGCACTCTAGTCTCCGATACACGTTCCAACCACTGGTGACCCACGTGTGGATCTCTTCAGTACACAAAACGTCCAAAATGCAATCCTGTCTTGAAACGCACAGCTGCATTGTCCAATGGCCCTCAACTTTTTAGATAAAGAAATACACTGATGTGTATGTATATATACTGTATCATTTAAAGATTCCGTGTAATGTTTGGAGAAAAATATTGAATAAAAAAATCCAGTCCAGTGATTTTAGAAACAAGCTGGTATCTTTATTTATGTCTGTTCATATTGTCTACTGTTGTCACACAGCGGGGGTTTGTTTCAACTACCTATGAAGATGTTAATTAATTATTTCCATTTCCTGTCACTTTCTACTTCTACTCCACTACATCTCAGAGGGAAATTTTGTACATTTTACTCCACTACATTTAAGTGATATATTTAGTTACTTTGCAGATTCAGATTAATAATACAAAACCTAATCAACAAATAGATTATTATGTATTATTGATAAAGATGAGGCTTTATTGATCTATTGGTGAAATTCACAACCTACCTTTCAGTAAATATAGTAAAAAATAATTGTAACAGCGGGGGTTTGTTTCAACTACCTATGAAGATGTTAATTAAAAAAAAGAAAATACATTTATTACATAACTTACCAGTGGTAGAAAGTAAGGTACATTTACTCAAGTACTGTACAATTTTGAGGTACTTAACTTGAATATTTCCATTTTCTGCTACTTTATACTTCTATTCCATTTCAAAGGGCGATATTGTAGTTTTTACTCCACTATTTTTATTTGATAACTTAAGTTACTTTGCAGATTCAAATTAACTATATAAAATATAATCAACAAATAAATGATGTATTATTATTGATAAAGATAAGTAGAAGTGGAAGACCATTTCTGCCACTGTGATGAAAAAAAAATTCTGAAACTCAAAATAAGGAGTTAGCATCTCAAAATAATGACTTAGTATCTCAAGATATCAAGAAAGTTTCTCATTATTTGGAGATACTAAGTCAAATGTTGAGATACTAATTCAAAATATTGAGATAAGTCAAAATATTCATCACAGTGGCAGAAATGGGCTTCCATAATTGTTCCATTGGTGAAATTCACAAGCTACCTGCTTGTATTAATACATACTGTAGTAAAAAAAAATAAGCCCAACATTAAAGTAATGAACACATGAATGCATCAATAACTATAATTCAATAATATAATTACATTATTATTATTACATTTTTACTTTTTGTACTTTAAGTATATTTTAATATTGATACTTGTGTGCTAATTTTGAATGAAGAACTTTTACTTGTAACAAAGTATTTCTACACTGTAGTATTACTACTTTTACTACAGCAAAACATCTGAAATACCCCCCACTGCACTTTAACTGTTGTCATAAACAATGACGTTTTTTTTTTGTTTTTTTTATTGAACAAATTCAGATTTACAAACAACATGGCTCATAGATCATTGCATTAGAGTAAAAGGACAAGGTGCATACAGAACAAGAACAAATAAAATATGTAAAATACATGCTAATAATAATAAATTAAATTAAGGGCTATAGGGCTGCACCTGTAATTCATATTCTTCTATTATGATAAGAAATTTCAATGCATGTTTGTTTTTCATGACTTTAAGGGCTTTTGTGTAAGAAATAGTTAATGAAACACATTTAACCCTAGGTAAACAATGACATGCTGCTTCCGCTTCAGGACGAAAGTCGCAGTCATTTGACGTCACGGCTCTCAACAGCTGATCGTCAGTCGTCACAGCGCGCGCCACGAGTTGACAACACAGCAGCAGCACGAGTTTCACCTTGTTGTTGTGAGACACGAAGATAAATCAGCCTTCAACACCTGAGATGCCGAAATATTGTTCTGTACCAAACTGTAAGAATGACAACGACAGGAAGAGCTTCTACAAGTAAGTTAAATGTTATTTATCTGTTAGTTACTGTTAGTTACTGTTAGTTACTGTATTAGCTGCTGGAAGAGACGTCATCTGACTTTAGGGGACGTGTTCTTGTCCTATAAGTCAGTCTGTCACACCCTCAATCTACACAACATGTTTACTGACTGACATTAATCACTATAGTTATTAAATATCAACATTTTTAGGTGTTTTTTATCTTTGTGTTGTCTTGTTTTGACATTTTAAACCATATAAATTGAGTTTCTATGTTGATTAAATCATGATTTGAGTCTGGTGGTGACTGAGTTTTATTGAAGGGTAAATTCACCTTTAAGATCAGTTTCACATGTTTCATTCTGGACATGTTGCTGTGTATTTTTTATTTTTTTTTAAACGATATTTTTTATGGAATTTACATATTATATTTATATATAAACATATATACATATATACACGTACAGACAGACTAACAATATTAATAATTAAATTATACAATGAAATGTGTAGTCAGAATTTCCACAGTAATGTATTTCACATATCTAACAAAGAAAACAAATAAAATAAAATATAAGACAAAAACAAATAAATACTTCAAAGAAGAAGAACAAAAAAACAACAACACACAACAATTTCAACAACAGCGCTCAGTGTGTAGTTTTATTCTAGTGGATTTGAGCCTTGGTGGTGGAAGTGTGGTGGACTGGACCTGATGATTCACAGACAATATGTAGTTATGGCTGGGCCATAATTCAATATGATATTTTATAGTGATACACAATTACGTCATCAAACAACACTGAAATTGATTTTATTGATCATGAAAGTTTAATAACTTTCATGTACTTTATTTCCTGCTGGATAACTTAACCTGTGATAATACATCATAATGTATACATTTATTTATTTGTTGAATTTCTATTAATAATCTGAATATGCAAAGTAACTAGTTACTAAAGCTGTGAAATAAATGTAGTGGAGTAAAAAAAAAGTACAATATTTACTTTCAAAATGGAGTGGAGTAAAAGTATATAGTAACATAAAATGTAAACACTCAAGTAAAGTACAAGTATCTCATAATTGTACTTAAGTACAGTACTTACAGTAAATGTACAGCACTGTATACAGTAGGTGTAAGCATATCATTTTTTTTTTTTTAAATAAAAAGTAGCTAAAAGTGTCAAATAACTGTAGTGGAGTTAAAAGTACAATATTGCCCTATTAAATGTAGTGGAGTATAGATATATGACTGACAATATGACACCATTCATGATGAATTTACTGTGAATTTTATCGTATTCATAACTGGGGTTTTCAAATTGAAAACAGTGACCAGAAGAATAGAAACCTGTCAGCAATATGAAGCAACGAGCTTTGCCGTAACTGCTGCCGTTGTGGCTTTCGTGTGTTTGACAGTATCATTTCAAAGGTGTTTCTATTATTCACACAAAATATTATCTCATCCATAAATGTAATCCGATACAGCGCCACCACTAAGTACCTAAAAAACTACCAGTGTTGGGCTGCATTTTACTAAACAGAGTGTAACGGCACAAGCCGAAATGTGCCGAGTCCACAGAGTCACAGCATCAGTTCTGATGCTCTGATTTCCAGCTTAGGGAGGCAGTTTTTTAGGCTTTACAATATTTCTTTTGAAGGAGCGGAGTGTGACGAGTGTCTCACATCTGTAGTCTTCGTTGTGTTCTAGGTTCCCTCTCCAGGACCCGGTCCGGCTGCAGCGCTGGCTGAGGAACATGGGACGTGAGAGCTGGACTCCGTCTCGACACCAGTATATTTGCAATGAACATTTTGCGCCGTCGTGCTTCAAGGTGCGCTGGGGGATCCGTTACCTTGAGAGCGACGCCGTGCCCACAGTCTTCCAGGAGGCCGAGGTAAAGTCAAGTCATTATATTGCCATTATTCTTGCTGAATCTGATTTTCTTTTCAGGAAGTTGATATTTGTTCTTTAACATTTGTAGTATTTGAATGTTCTAGGTTAATTTATCTCAGCAACTCAAAGTCAAAAAAGGAACTACAGTTTGACTGTAAACACTGTCATGTTGCTTTTGCTTCTGTCTAGAAACGGAAAGCCACGGATCACAGCGAGAAGAAGCCAAAGCGGTTTCGAGCTCACAGTAATCAAAGCACAGCGGTGTCAGATGACGGGACGGCGGCCGTTGACGTCGTGGAGATGGAGAGCACGTTGCACACGGTACACCTGTACGAGATCACCGTCGACTCGTCGCAGCAGGCAGAAACCAGCCTGGTGGAGTCGGGGGATGTTGGGGAATCGCACTGCTCTCTCCAGACAGACCTGAACCCGCTAGCATCGGCAAACGCAGTCGAAACGGGGCCAAATTTCCCTTTAACTTTACTCCAGACAGTTAATGATCTGAGTAACAGTGAAGAGGTGGTAGTGATGTCTGAATGTCCCGCTGGTGAAGGGCAAGACGAGCTCCTGAATGGAATCACTGCTGCCATTTTATCTCAGGGCCATGGGCTGCTCATGAGTGACTCCACGCTGGGCTGCACACATGAGACCGTGGCCTCCCTCGGCGTTGAAGAAGTGACGTGCACCACAGAGGAGTTCTCAGACGTCCACGGAGGCCGTGAGACTCAAGTCATCGCCTACTTCGAGACAATACCAAACGTTTTACCCAGCAAAACCCCCGCACGGTTCAACTTCACCCCGGATATGGTGCTGTCGTCCGCTCTGAGCTCCAAGCCCATCACATCTACTCTGCCTATAGTGTCCAAACACACGCCGCCTTCCGCCACGTCTCTGGTCCTCACCGTGGAGAGGCTGGACACAGATGAGGGAGAAGGAGACGACGGCAGATCAGAGGAGGAAGATATAGAGCGGCAGGATCACCAGCTGGAGGAGCACTGGTGAGCACAAGTTCATGCATGTTAATATATCTCTGTATTTCAGGCGCAGGCCAACAAGGTAAATGACGGTGCTAGCTTGCCCCAATAACACCACATTGCAGCCCGTAAGCAGCTGCTGTCTACAGTGCTCTCCTTCAATACTTGACCAACTTCAGAGATTGTTGTCCCTATTAGTCAGTTAGACACAAAAACATTGGAAAATAAGGTTGAAAAATGCTGAAGTTAACCTTTTAAAGATGCAGCAAATATTGATATTCAACCTCCGAAAGAGCCCTTCAGTAGCCGTGCTTTTCTCTCCAATATCCTCTCTCTGACTTACAGCTTTTACAATCTCTTTCCATTCCTTCCATGAACAGCTACCATAAGAACAATCTGAGTAAGGAGCAGCTGGAGGCGGTTGTGGCCGAGCTGCAGAAGAAGGTGAAAGTGCTGCAGCAGCGACACCGCCGACACCTGGAGAAGCTGCTGGGCCTGGAGAACACCGTCAGCCAGCTGAGGCAAAACAACCTGCTCAACGAAGAGCGACTGCAGCTGCTCGAAAGGGTGAAGAGCTCAGTCCAGATTTATCTTAAAAAATCAAACTTTCTAATTGCTGTTCTCAAGTTTCTTTTAGCTTTAGCTCACTTTCAGTTGTCTCCTCTCTCTCAGGCGTACATCCAGACCAGTGCAGATGTTGGCGGGACTGTGGCCATCATCTATGAGGAGGACGATGCTGCGTACTTGTATACTCCACTAATTAACACAGACGAAAAGCTGTGAGACCGACTGTCCCATCTGTGTGTCCGTCTGCTGCCCCGCTGTGCCAAAAAAGTGATGTGATGTTGAAAACAAACTACCTACTTTATGAGATCTGTGTGTGAGACATGGCAGCGTGTTGTTGAATCTGCTGTGAGCTTTGCACAAATATGGATGAGTAATACGAGACACTGTTGAATGTGGGGGTTTTTTTAAGGTTTCCACCCTCTAACCCTCCTCCTTCCTCCAACCACTTTCTGTTTTTGACTTAGAAAGTTTGTGATAATGTACATATCAAATTAAAAATAACTTCCATTGAGGTTTGTGCTTCATTTGTACATTTCAGCTATTAAAGGGGGTCAAAAAACATCAGACTTCCGCCCAGGAGACCGGTGGTTGTGTCTTGTGTGAAACCAGTCCCAAAAAAGTCAAAGTTGATTTATTTGTCACGTAATTTCCGTACTTAAGTTACGCCACTTCTGGTGTTATTTAAACCCAAACCGCGATCTTTTCCTAAACCTAAGTAGTTTTGTTGCCTAACCATGTTGATCTATTCCTAAACATAACCAAGTAGCTTTATTCTGAAAAGACTGGTGCGGAAATTGACATGTACGTCTCATGTTGCTGGACATTCGTAGGAAAACGCACAAAAAATACGTTGTTGAAGTGTCACGAAAAAAAATGGAAATTTGTGTCTATCTACACAAATCAAATAAACAAAATTTGATTACACAGTGCACCTTTAATCAGCATCACTGACAGCTTTGACCTTTTCTTCTTCAGTAGCAGGAACAAAAAGAAAGGAGTTTAGTGACAGTACAATACATAAACCGCTGGGGGTTTATGGAAGTTTTATCACCTGTTTACAGGTAGCACTGAGCATGATGCTACATGGTGGTTTGATTCAACAGTGACCAAGAGGAGCTGCCAGTTGAAATGTGAAAACACTATATGTAAATTGTACAGTAGTTGTTGTGAAGACTCATATTTTTTCTCCATAATATGTTTTTATTTAGAAAATCAAATTATCCTCATTGGGGAAACCATGTGCAGGAAGGATGTTACTAATCCATTCTCACAGTTATCTGTTTAACTCTGCAGAGTAGAACCTGGATCAGGTCATATTACTTCAGTCAATGTTCAAGATATGAAGTACGCTTTTACTCAACAAAATGATCCAGATCACTCAGTAAACCTGCTTCTTGTCTTGGTTTTATACAGTGGGTGCTTTCCCCTCCTGTAGTGCTCTCATGTCTCCACTAGATAGCGGTAGAGGCAGTGGTTTAATCTGGAGTACAGAAGATGTTACACACAGATCAGCATTTAACTATAGACCTCCTGACATGAATATTGGCACCAACTAACTATAACTTTAAACTCGATTTGGCAAAATCAAAAAAGACTTGCAACTCGACAGCAGTGACTCGCAACTTCACTTGGACTTGAGCCTTTTGACTTGAAAATACTTGATACCTTCCACACGCCCAAAGATTTAAAAGTATATTATTTAAAGGTGCGCTATTCAATAACCATTAATATAGCATCAACCACTATTTGCTATGTAAAGATATAGAGGAGTAGGCTAATGTCAAGTCACTCTCCCTCTGGTTAACACTGTCAACTCTGTCAGCACTTTTGTCGTTATTTGCACTGTTGGTGCTCTTAGCTGTGCCGGCTCAACTTCGCCATGTTGAGAGCCGCTGAGAGGCAATAAAGACACACTCCCGTATTTAGCATCTTTAAGAAAAGTATGCCACTAATCAATCAATTTCCTGAATCAACTAACGACTCATTCCCATCAACACAACACTTAATTCCCCAGATCCAATCCGACAGCATCCAATCAAGTTGCAGGAGAAAACCATGAAGAAATAAAGTTACGTTACAGAGCGCCAGTACGAGCTAATCATGAAACTCTAAGTTTAGTACTTGTAGATTTGAGTGCAAAGACTTGAGCTTTACTTGTTACTTGCAAACCAATGACTCGGTCCCACCTCTGTTAATCATATCTTTATTTTTGCTCAAAACATGAAACGGCCATTTTGAATATTCAGCAGTAGCTTTTGCAACACTTCTCATTTCCTCCTCCTCCTCCATCCCCCTGTGCTTGAGCAGAGATATCACAGTAGGTCTTCAGCTACTCAGGAGGGGGGGGCTGAGGGTGAGGAGGAGCAGAGACGTGGCTGTCCTCTTGGCGATGGGCAGGCGGCAGGCAGGGATACGGATGGTGGCACTGTCTGGATAACGGCATGCTGCCATCAACCTGCACAATGACAATGTGAAACAAAAAGGTATAGAAAACATGAGGAACTTATTTATCAAAGTTACAACAATCTATTAAATCCCCATATATTCATCTTTATAAAAATATGTTTGACTTTATATACCTTTTAAAGTTGTCCTTGCCATCACCATCACTATACCTACAGTAAATAGTATCTGTGGAATTCGCTGCCACATTAATATGTAAAAGTCTCGTTACTTTTAGCCTGATTAGTGATCAGTGAATTGCTATTTAATCAAAAGATGTGGCTGTGACTCATGAGGACAGGCTAGGCTATATATTGTGTAGCATCACGTATCAATTTAAAATGATGATTTGAAATTATTATTTTTTTTTTAAAGGGCCCATATTGTAAAAAGCGACATTTTCATTGCTTTTACATTATAAAGCAGGTTTAAGTTCTATATAAATACTGTGAAAGTATCGAAACGCTTAATCCACAGAGAAATACACACAGCCCATATTCAGAAACTGAGCTTTTGAAACAAGCCGTCAAGATTTATGTCCATTTGTGATGTCACAAATCTACAATATTTAGACCATTTCACAGTTTTAAACATAAATATTCTAAATGTGTCCCAGTTTATTTCCTGTTACAGTGTATGTGAATGACATCAGCTGACAGGAAGTAAACATGGACCCAAGCTGTTGCCTAGCAACGCAATTCCATTGAAATGTACTAAAATGGAGTGTTTCAGACAGAGGGTGAATACAGGTATATTCAAGCAAACAGCATGAGGAAAATAAATGTTTTTTTAAACATTAAAGTATGTAAACATGTTCTAGTAGAACCCAAAATACATGTATGAACCTGAAAATGAGCACGATATGTCCCCTTTAAAACACCAAAATTTGCTTAATCACTGAGGCGACACCCACCTCCTTAAAATCTACTGAAGAATAAACAGTAAGGGAGATATTCAGAAATGACTTGCACAGTGTGAAGATACATGAAAAAGGTTTGCACAGGATTAATACACAGTCATACAAAGAATTTCATTCAGAGCGTTTCTCTCTGCCTGTAAAGAAAACTTTATAAAATAAACCTTTTGAATAAATGAACAGCATGTACCTGTGGCGTGTTGCTGCCGGTGTTTCTCAGCTCCTCCAGGTCAGTCATCCCCAGCTTCCACGTCTGCCATTTCTTCTTCATCTCTGCCTGCACCTGCAAGCAAAGTACGAGTTACAGTGAGAGGAAGAACAAGTGAATGAAGTCTAAATTCATGCAGCTGAGCAGCTCAGCCGTCGTCATGTTGAGAGCCATGTCGAGACAATAGATACGCTCTGAATTTCAAATTTAACCCCTTTAATCTTGATCATCTGTTCTGCTTTCAAGTAGAAAATCATTTTATTGCCTACATATCATTGGGAGAATCACTGTCCTTGAGGGGGACCCATAGAGTGTATATAAGAAGTGGACGTAGTCACCGTGACGCCACCTGTTGTTTGTGGACTGCCGTTTTGAAGCTTCAAGTTCGGCATTTTGGCCGGACTTGTATTATTGCTGCAATGTCAAAACTTGTCAAGATGAAGGCTAGTGGTTGAAAACGGTCGGGTCGAGATGGTAACCCGCAATTTGTGAAACTGTAGCGAGATGGTTAAGGTTTGACATTGACCTCAAATAGTTAAGCTTAAGATCATAGACTGTATATAAGGACTGTGGACTGCCGTTTTGAAGCGAGTTTGGCTTTTTGGTCATTGCCATCTTATTTTTGTGCAACCAGAAGTGACACTAGTGGGTGGAGCTAAGTACAACCAAACGCTGAATAAGACAGTTTTAGGCGACCAAAATGGTTATAATTAACTTTCATAAACTGAAACACACAGTGAAAGGGTTAAAGTTTGAAGACGAAAACACAGACAACTCTCAGACCGGACAACACCGTGGTAGCGACCTGTCAATCACAAGGTAGCCCCGCCCTAAAGCATCCCCCGCTTTATGGCCTATTTGACTCTAAATGGGACCATAATTTACTAAATGAACATCATGCTGTATTGAAGAAGACTTGAAACTAGCGATTGAGACCATAAACTCATGTTTACAATGTTTACTGAGGTAATAAATCAAGTGAGAAGTAGACTCATTTTCTCATAGACTTCTCTACAATCACACTTCTTTTTGCAACCGGAGGAGTCGCCCCCTGCTGGCTGTTAGAAAGAATGCAGGTTTAAGACACTTCAGCATTGGCTTCACTTTTTAGACCCGGAGATTGCCCACAAGTCCCTCACGGTCCACCATCAATAATAGTCCTAATTATCAGGGACATTTCCTTGTTATTTCACAAGCATTTTTACTTTACTGTACAGTGCCTGCATGTTTACACTCACTTCGGTGTCCTCTCATATAGTGTGTATATACCACTTACCTCCTTGTTGACAAAACAGTAGAGGATGGCTACAAATAAACCCTGTGAAGAGAGGAAATCATTTAACTGTAATTTTGAACCCAACGTATAAATACCATGATATGTGGTTTGTTCTGCTGCAGATACAAGTAGCCTGGGTGGATACACAAAGTCCTGAGTGTACCTGGAAAGAGTTGAGGAAGAGTTGGAAAAAGAGGTTGACGTTGTGGAGGACGCCGTCCGTGTGTTCCTCCGTCAACACAGCAAAGACCACTTCATGGATCCCCAGCAGAGGGATCAGGGTCAGGGTGGATTTGGCCAGTCTGGAGGGAAAAGACACAAAACAGAAGTCGTTCTTTTGGCTTGTTCGTCTTTTTGGAAATACAGTGATGGAGCGTTGGCTTTATATCTGGTGTCTATTCAGGAGGTTTCCCACACTACTACTCCCACAGTGTTCACTACCTACACCAGGAAATGCAAGTAGAGAAGTCTTAGCGAGGTATTTGTAAAAATTTTAAATAATAATAATAATAATAATAATAATAATAATAATAATAATAAAAAAGAAAAAGAAAAAAATATAATACTAATAATTTGAACAATAATGCTAATAAATACATAAATAAATAGATAAATACAATAAAATAAAATAGAAGAACATAAAATAAAATAAAATAAAATAAAATAAAATAGAATAACATAAAATAAAATAAAATAAAATAAAAACATATCAAATACAACAGCCATGCGTCTTACCTGAATTTGTAGTCAGTGTATCTCATCTGATGGGCTTTCAGTTTGGATACAAGAATCTTGATGATGCGGATAAAGATGAAGAAGTTCACCTGAAGAGATTTAAAAAACAAAACAGGGGCATTCACATCCTCATTGAGCGTGTTTCAAATGAGATGACAAACATTCAAAACATGGATTCAAATCAGTGTATATAATAATTTAGAGCAGCTTATGATGACAACTTTGTTCACTCTACTGTCCCCCACAACGGTCCAGGCTGGAAGCTTCTATGAGTCACCCATGAATATTAATCACTGACTTCTGAAAGTCAAATAGAAATGTCCATTACATTACATGTACATGTTCATGTGTGTGTGTGTTCATGGTTGAGTAATTTGAATGCAACAAGGAGTGCTACCGGTCATGTACTGTACAAGGTGAAGGATCTACACTGTGTAACTAGATGTGATGCAGATAAGATGAGAAACAACACGTGGAAACACAAAGTATGGATCACAACCTGTGATGTTTCTGTTCTGTGTTCACATCGTCTGCATTCATACTGACTGGAGGGTTTAATAGGCCAGTGTTTCTATTTGTATGTGTGAGTGTGAACCAAGCTTATAGTAGTTTTGAATTTTCAATTAATTTTTCAGAGTGTGTTTGTGAGTTTTAGTTTAGTTTCAGGTTGTTGTTTTATTTTTAGAAAGTTTTAGTTTTTATTGATTTAGTTTGAGTTTGTTTTTGTTAGGACCACAAGTATGTAGCTACATACAAAATACACAATTGGAGAACTGTGTAGGAATGGCCATAATGTTTAATGTTTAATCTTTGTGCTACTTTTGTGTCCGAAGCAATTGTGGCATAGCGCAAGGTCAAGAAAGGTCAAGCAAGGTCAAACAAGGTCAAGTCTATTCAATTTCTGTGGTTCAATGTCACAAGAGGTTTTTGTTAAGGGATATAGATTTAATTTATTTTCAGTTTACTAAAAATATTTTTCACTGCTTATTTTCATTTTAGTTTGAGTTTTAGTTTACGATAATAACCCTGGTGTGAACGTGCCTGTGTGCACATTTACCAGAATGGCGATCAGGATGGGAGTGCGGATTATCCACCAGTGCGCCATTTTCTCATTTATCTCCCAACACCTATAAGCACAAACACACAAAAAAGTGAGCAAGTATACACAACATAAGACATCAGTGAAGATCTAATTCACACCTGTGGAACAGGTACGAGAAAAAATGATGAACTCCTGCACACTGTCAGCGTAAAAAGTATTAAAGAGGCAACAATAAATATGACTCACCTTGTGTTTTCAAACAGGTAACGTACGATAATCCAAGGAACCACAAATAACACCGGAGCGCCTGATACCAAACAAAACAGACATATTTAAGCAGAGAAATGTCACTACACAACAGCAGGTGAATTGAATCAGTTTACACACAGTGTGACCTGTTCAATAATTAAAGAGTGCAACCATTTATTCTTGTGTGTTGTGTGTTTGTGTGTGTACCCCAGCCAATGAGCAGGTATCCACAGAAGTAGCGGTTTTCGGTGAACACCATCAGCACCAGCAGGTTGTGTAGATACAGGCCTTCCACCAGCAGCCAGTAGTAGTTGGCTCCCACACAGTACTGCATCAACACCTGGGCCACGCGGCAGCCAGACGCTGCCTGGTGAGTGATGGTATTGTAAATCAAGGTTTTATCTACATGTTTTGACATCAGTTTTCTACTTCAGCTGACTTGTATTATTGATGCATTGTCAAAACGTATGGTCAAGGTGAAGGCTAGTGATTGAAAACAGTCGTGTCTAGATGGTAACTCATGATTTGTGAAACTCTTGCGAGATGGTTGAGGTTAGGCATTGACCTCAAATTGTTAAGGTTACGAGACTGTACATATTAAGTGGACGTAGTCACCGTGACGTCACCCATTAGTTTGTGGACTGTCATTTTGAAGCCTCGAGTTTGAAAGTGACTACCGGACGCTGGTAAAAAGTCCTCCTAAAAAGTGCCGTGCAAAAGTAAAACAAAATGATTTCTATTCTGTTGTCATATTCTACAGAAATGGCCTGTGTTGAACAATAAGATATTGTAAACATAATATGCGTTTTCAGTCCAAAATGGCGGCCACAGCTGTTGTCAAAAAAACACTACAGTTTCATCTCTTTGCCTCTATACTCTTTGTTTTGGCCGTCGCCATCTTGGTGACACAAGAGGGTGGAGCTAAGTGCAACCTAACGCTCAATAAGAAATTTTTAGGCGACAAAAATGTTATAATTAACTTTCATTAACTGAAAACACATTGTGAAAGGGTTAAAGTTGAAAAGACGAAAACACGGACAACTCCCAGACCGGACAACTCCGTGGTAGCGACCCATCAATCACAAGGTAGCCACGCCCTAAAGCATCAGCTTTATGGTCTATTTGACTCTAAATGGGACCATAATTTACTAAATGAACATCATGCTGTATTGAAGAAGACTTGAAACTAGAGCTTGAGACCATAAACTCATGTTTACAATGTTTACTGAGGTAATAAATCAAGTGAGAAGTAGGCTCTTTTTCTCATTGACTTCTTTTTGCAACCAGAGGAGTCGCCCCCTGCTGGCTGTTAGAAAGAATGCAAGTTTAAGGCACTTCAGCATTGGCTTCACTTCTCAGACCCAAAGGTTGCCGCCTGGTTAGGATAGGTCGACGGCGTCGGGCAGCGAGTCTCGTGAGAGTTTTGCAAGTTTTCACAATTTGTGGGTTACCATCTAGATACAACTGTTGAAAACCTTTTGATGCAATGGAAGCTATGCTTTCTGTGAAGTGATACAAATGTAGACATCCCTGAAATAATCCCTGCTTCTCTCTCTCTCTCTCTCTCTCAGTTTTTTTCTGTGTGTCCCAACCTGATCAGTGAGTATATCCGAGACGTTCCTGTTGTCTCTGAACTCGGGAGAGTCTCGGCTCAGCAGAGCGTCTCTGGTCAGGATGGAAACAGCTCGCAGGATGAACGACGCAAACAGGTTGCTGTGGATGTAGTTTCTGGTGCAGTGTAGCTTCCTGCAGACATCACAGTGATGTTAAACACACCAGAACAATGTTTTACAAACAGTCACACTGTTAGACATGTGACTCACAGTGGGTGAAACTTCAACACTCCCTTTCTTTGATTTAATTACGGAGGTTTTGCACCATCTGTCATGGTAATGTGTTTTGCTGTAATTATATTTGAATTTCTTTTTATGGGAGGAAATGTGTCATCAACACTTTAGAGAATTTCACTGCAACTGCATGATAGGATGCTTAACGACTATATATAAACATACTGGTTGTGGAGTTGCTAGCTGATTACAGTAATAATTACCTGTTTTTAACGGGGGGAGCGGACCCAGTTTGGTGTCATCCGTGATTAGTGAACCAACCTTATCTCTGACTCTTTTGGTTCTGTATTTTTTAATATCACCCCCCACAGCTATATAGTTTAGAAAATATTAGATCCAAGACGAAACTCACAGAAGGACAGGACTCACAAAAAGTCACAATTACAAATCCGTCTTCTACTTCAGCACCACGGACAGCGCCGTGGATTTATCAATAGAGTGCTTCAGGAATGAGTCCTAAAACCAGGAAATGAGTTATCATTTTAGCACTTCTGGTTCCCTCATCTCAAAGTCACTGTTTTATTTTTGTCTTTTTAGTTAGATGCCTGAAATAAGGTCTGTTGTGAACACAAGCTTTAGAGATTTCAACTTTTAGTTCTATGTCAGTAAATATCCCACTTATCAGCTTTTACGTGTCTTACAAAAAGGCGGTTGCTAACCGCTAAATGACACGACTATTCGTCATCACGTCGAACACTAGTCTGCCTGTAGCTTAGTGGTGGTGACGTGAAGTCATGCGACCGTGCTGCAGTTTGTTTATAGCTTTTTACTTCTGCCGATTGCATTCACTCTTAAAAAATCATAACAGTGGTGTTCATTTGTGAAGATTATCTCGTTGAACAAAACGTGTAAACATCACGACGCTCTTCCGATCTTGCCACAGAGTTTATTTTCTGCAGTAATCCAAAACCCAATGGAAAAATCCCATTAGCTTTTTGTCGAGGGAACCGGGGCGATGCTAAATTCCTGGTTGGCCTACAAAAATACTCAAACTCTATATGCAGCACAGTTAGGCTCCTGATATTTCAGAGCCTTAGTCGGGGCCATAGATGGTAAATTGCACAAACCTCAGTCAGATAAAGGATCAATGAGTCAGGCAGACGAGATTAACACATTCAACTAAACAACCTCTGCTCCTGCACTGAGAGGAGGGATGGCAGTTTAACCAGGGGGATGACATCCCCCCTCAAATCACTTACTGCCTTTACCCATTTAACGTTTTCCAAAGCGTTACTGTAATGCTTTTCAGTGAGTAAACAGAGTACAAATAAAGAAGCAAAAGGATTAGGCTGAAATAATGAGATAACAAGACAGGAAAATCCAAAAGCAGAAAACAGACTGTAGAGAGGTACCTGAAGAAGAGCAGAATAATCAGAGCCAGAGAGAGACTGGCCAGACTCACACAGTAACCCACTGTGTACATGACTCTGAAGGAGGCTAAGATCATCAGCTGCTTCTCCTGTACACAATACAAGAGTGGGTTAATGCACACAGAAATATAAAGTGTGTGTGTGTGTGTGTATGTGCGTGTACCTGAGCTTCCTGTTTTCTGCTGTCAGCGTTGCACTGAGAATGGTCCATCCGGGTGCCGTTCCTGGTGGTCCACTGACCGTCAGCACCACACTCACGCAACACGAAGCCATCACGCACTAAACAAACACACAGCAGAGGATGAAAAACACACACACACCCTCGATCACATAGTACACACACATGAAGTGAGAGTATTATCAATACTACCTTGGTCGTACCAGGGCAGGTACCGGGGGCAGGGCACCTGGACTATAGAGTTTGGTTTCCCATCTGGCCAGCAGGCGTACCTGTCGAACATACGAGCACAAAACACTCCTGAGGAGAGGAGAGGAGAGGAGAGGAGAGTAGAGTAGAGGAGAGGAGAGGAG
>CAKAOH010038263.1:0-27591 GCA_916701665.1 Sebastiscus tertius | reverse complement strand
TAATGACATTAGAGCGGAAAAGAATGCTGTCATATATAGCGGCAAAAAATATCACAATTGCTGATCAAATGCTTTGATATAGAGTAGAATACAATAGCATCATAAAGAGCTGATAGAATGCTGACATATAGAGCAGAATAGACATTCCTGTGGCATCATCATTTATGATGTCACAGAGGCAACATTCTATGATGTCAATGGTAATGTTGCAGTTTATGTAACATTATCATTTATGATGTCACAGAGGCAACATTCCATGATCTCTATGACAATGTCACAGGAATGTTAGTTTAATCTGAATGACAGAAATCATTGACTTCATCAGAGGAACTATGACTCCTACTATGTTGATGTTAATAAAAAAAAAAAAAAAACTACACAATAGGTGTACGATAGTACAATAGTAAGTTCAACATACTTTTGTGCGAATAAACAGTAGTATGCGTCTTTTCGGACACACTGAGAAGTAATGTACGTCATTACTTCCCCCTTGCCGGTTGGAGACGCATAACCATGGTAACCTGTGCCAACCTCATGTGTTAAAATCGACGGTTTGTGAGATGCAAAGTCTGAATTCATTTCAAATATTTATTAAACCGAGCAAAGTGAAATCTTATATGTACAGTTAAATTGAAGTGTTGTTGATGTTACAGAGCTGTCTGTGGATGTCTATTATCAACGTTGTCTTCACTACCGCATTGCATTGTGGGATATTTATGCCACCGTAATGTTCAAAGTTGCATACTGTAATATTTTACCGTAAATAGTATGCAATTTGCGTAATATAGGTTTTATACTAAGGTTTCGGACCTACTAAAATATCTCACATGCTGTTTTAGCGTACTAAATAGCATGTTAGTATGGAATTTTGGATGCAACCACAAACTGTGATGTCACTGATGAGGTCACAGTTTATGTGACATGATCATTTATGATCTCACAGATGAAACCACTGATGATGTCACAGGAATGTTAGTTTAGTCTGATCATTGACTTCATCAAGGGAACTGTGAATACTACTATGTTAATGTTAATTAAACAAATCTAAATAAAGTAAAATATGCTACCTAAAAAAACCCCTAAGATAAATGAAAAGCATTAATGCTAATGCATTAATGCTTTCCCTTCGTGGTTAATGGCATTGCCTAGCGTCTGCGTTGGGCAACCGTCCGTCTGCTGACAGTGGAGGACCTGCGAGTCTTCTGTCTTCGGTCTTCGGTCTCTGTCTGCGAGCGGCCTGTCGTCCTCCGCGTGGCATTATCAAAAAACACTTGTTTTTTGATCTGTGATTGACGGGCGTAACGGTGGTTCTATAAGTAAACTTTCGACGACGTTCCGTGATGTCACTTATGATGTCACAGTTTATGAGACATCATCATTTATGACATCACAATGGCAACATTCCATCATGTCATTGATGATGTCACAGGAGAGTTCCTTTAATCTGATTGTCAAGACTTTCTGGCAATTGTAGTGTCCCATGTGTCTACTACTACTCTGTCAATCTCTGTGAGAAATCATTGACTTCACTGGAGGAACTATGACTACTACTATGTTGATGTTAATTTGAAAAACCTAAATACAGTCAAATTTATTGAACTGTTCTGTGCCTTAAAGATCCCATATTATAAAAAGTGAGATGTTCACGTATCTTTTATTATTAAGCAGGTTTAAGCAAGCAGTCAGGAGTACTATGCATGTGTGATGTCACAAATCTATGATATATTGTGCATTTAAACGTAAATGTGTCCCAGTTTATTTCCAGTTGCAGTGTATGTGAATGACATCAGCTGACAGAAAGTAAACATGGACCTGAACTGTTGCTTAGCAACCTAATTATGTCGCAGTTCCATTGACATGCAATAAAACGGAGCGTTTCAGACAGAGGGTGAATACAGGTATATGTCAGGCAGACAGCATGAGGAAAATAAAGGTTTTTTTTAACATTACAGTATGTAAACATATCGGACATTTAAAAAAATGAAGGGCACTGTCATTTTGATGCTTGGGCTACATGTTTATTGGCATTGCCTAGCATCTGCGCTGGACAATTCTATGGCAAGCTGTTTTAACATTTAATAGCTAAGCTTGACTATCTGGAATTAACATCATAGATATCCACAATTGCGTTCTGATTAGTTGTAATGACATTAGAGCGGAAAAGAATGCTGTCATATATAGCGGCAAAAAATATATCACAATTGCTGATCAAATGCTTTGATATAGAGTAGAATACAATAGCATCATAAAGAGCGTGACAGAATGCTGACATGTAGAGCAGAATAGACATTCCTGTGGCATCATCATTTATGATGTCACAGAGGCAACATTCTATGATGTCAATGACGATGTCACAGGAATGTTAGTTTAATCTGAATGACAGAAATCATTGACTTCATCAGGGGAACTATGACTCCTACTATGTTGAAAAACTAAATAGAGTAAAACTTATGTAAGTGTTGTACGACCTAAACAATCCCGAACGGTTGCTTGCTTCACCACTCACTTCCCACGTAGACACACACACACACTCTTTGCACTGGCTCTGCTATTGTCCCACAGCACCAGTTTTTGCCCGACCCTTCCTTTGAGTTTGTGTTGGAGCACTCGCGAGCACGCATGACATCACATTCGTTGGATTTTCTTGGAAAAACGGGGCCAGGTTCTTCACATTAAAAGCAGTCTACAGGCTGATAGAGGGAATCCAGAAAGTGCAGAAGGTCTTATTTCTTAGGTTAGGTCACAACCTGTTCTCACATTGGCAATAAAAAATAATTTATACGTGAAAAAAGTTTCATACAGTCCCTTTAAGTGAAAAATAATATTCCACATCACAGTGTCACATATGTATTACGTATTTGTTGATGTTACATTTCATTTAGACAATGACATGCTTACACTAAGTTAATTCTTAAATACAACATGTTTTCCGTGGTTGTGCCAATGCATCAGAAGGAAAACCCAAGATGTTTTGTGCATCATTTTACACATTTCTCTGGCACAAGGTCTTGAATTCAAAATAATGTTTACATTGCCTTTCTGCACAGCATGTGGACAGCACACTTAACTGCATTACTACTCACTATAACAAAAGACTAAATGCAACATATTTCTTCGCAGTGATGGATTACATAAGCAAGTTCCATGTCTCTGCAAATTGGTTTATTGTCGTAGTTGATGAAATGGATTAATGGCGCTGTGGAAAGCATAAATCAATGTACAGTAAGCCTCGAATGTAGACCATGTTTTATGCTCCATGGTCCAAAAAAGGTTATCAGTGAAAAAATCATATTGGAAATTGTAACTACATACCTCTGATTTTGAGATTTTATAGTGAGATTACAATCAGGCAGACATACTGTAGTGTTTCTTAATGTTATAATGCCATCTTCATCTTCTTCACTGGGTATATGCAGCATTGTTATTCAACTATGCTGTGTTGAATTTATTTATATATTAAGTTTATGTATTTTTATGTGACAGGCAGGTAGTTTGAGGTCAGGGAAGAGTCACAGTGACAAAGCAGAAGCCAGCTGGGACGAGGTTGACCCTCGGTCAGAAAGATCACTGGCATAAACACTCAGCGACCTGCTTTGAATAATAAAACTTCACAGTGGAAAGTTTTCTTGAGACCAATATGTGTTCTGTGGTTGATATTGCCTGATATGCATTGCTTATTATTGGTATGAGCATAAGGATGAGCTCTGTGTTTGTTTGTTTGAAATTACAATGGCCACACACTTTGAGAGACCACATATGGTATTTATTTGTTCAACAAATCCTTTAGTCACAACAGCTCTGCACAGCCGTGACATTCAGTGGTTTAAAATCCTCGTATTTCAACTCCTTTCAATCGCGTGTTACACTCTATCCTTCCTCTAACATCTACAAAGTCAAACTTTTCAAAATACAGATGGCTAAATCCTCCGAAATGTCATTTTTGTAAGTGAAGGAGCGGTACATTGAAATGAATACCTTTGATCTTGAGCGACTTACAGTGAGGTTTATCATCCTGCCATCAAACAGCCTTGCAAGTGAAAAAGATATTTGAACTTGTATCAATCGAAAGAAACACTTCCATTGTTGTCATATTATTCATACAGTAATGAGTTTTTGTTTTTGCACCCGGTGTAGTAAAATGAATATAGTGCCAAGACTTACACAGTGCCATAACATCCCAGTTTATATGACTGGATGATAGATTAACACTGTAAATCTTAAAGGAGCACTCTGACATTTTGGGAAATACGCTTGTTTGGTGATAAATTAGATAATCGGGTTGATATGAGTTTAATCTCTGTGCACATGTTCACACTAGTTTAGCCACATATTTCAATATTTCTGCACCAATGTTGGTTTTATGCATGATATCCCAGAAAGTTATTTATCTGTGCTCACAGGTTTCTTCATCAACATTACAAAGGAATAGCTATCATTTTGGCTAACGCCATTAATACACTTCAGGTGATCTATTGGCAGAAATGTAATATAATGTTCATAACTATGTTTTCATTTGTGTATAAAAAGCCATGTTTCTACAGTAGCCCAGAACGGACAAACCAAACACTGGCTCTAGGGAGAGCCTTTCATGTTTTTACGTTACCTGAAGATCACTGTAGTTCTCCTACATGCTTGTGAAATGGCTATAACGTGAGCCGCAGAGTGCAAAACCGTTGTATCACCAGTCGCCGTCTGACCTTTGTTGCTCCTAAAGTAGTGTTATTATGGTAAGGATGGCCTCTGAGCGAGGTGGCTCATGTTACTGCAGTCTTGGAAAGGGAGGACTGAGCGGAGGATTACTCAGTTGGTTGAAATCTGCAACCACACCACTAGATACCACCAAATCCTACACACTGACCCTTTAATATAAAGTTGAGGACATCACTCACAGAATAGCTTCATGTTGCTGCTGTACATTGTTGGGTTTTATTATGGAGGTAGTTGTTAAAAGTATACATCCTCTCTGAGCACTTTCTATATGCTAGTGTCCATTTTTGGTACCATGGGGCCCCATTCCTGCTCAACATGCCGATGCACACAGGGGAGCAGGAGGAAATGATGCATGTATAAGAAATCACATGTGTCAGATGTGGAAGAGAAGAGCTGTTGGTTCATTAACCACCATCCTACTGTTAACAAACCAGTAGTGGTAGCATATAAAAAACAGGACGAGCTAAATCGTTTCACCTTGTTTGGGAATACCAAGAGAGGCAGGATGTGGACATGATGATAACAGGACCTGTACCCGATACAAGAGCTCTTCAATTAATTAAAACAGCAACATTTTGTGACAGGTGGCACTATTATTGATAGTATGGGATTGGATTGGATCCCAAATGTAAGAAAACTCCATTCAAAATCACACTGACATTTGTAATAACCCAAAATACAAAACAATATAGCCTCTGAACATAACCTGAGTCAACAGTATGTTGTGTGGTTCATGCCTAGATAAGGACAGTGATCTTTTAAAGAATGATTCAATATTGTTGTTTAATAAGTATTTGTGTTTTAGTTGCCTTTAATGAACACCATTTCTCAAAAGCCAGACCATACTCTAGAGTCTAGACCATTGTGGGTTATCAGCTCGAGGAGGCGACGCCATGAGTGAGTCGAGTGTCCGCAGTTCAGACGATGTCTGTAATAAGTCAGTTTCTTGCATGTTGTTTATACTGCAGCCTCTCTGAAAGCAGGCAGAGCTTTCATCAGAGACACACCGCTGCAGACGGCGACCTCAGAAAGAAAAAGATTGAATCACCCGGCCAAACATGGAGGACATGGAGGACATGAAGGACGAGGCTGATAGCCAGAGGTTGGGTGCCTTCAAGTTGACCGGTAAGCTCAAGGACTGTACGGTGGAAAACATGGGTCCATTAAAAAAAAAAAAAAAGGAGTGAAAGGCTAAAACTCCAAAGTAATGAGAACTGCTAACCCAGTCGAGGAAAAGAAAGCGATGGAGGTTGGCAGCAAGCTAGAGGGACAGGAGAAAGAAATACAGTCTCTCCACAAACAGATGGAGCACCAGAGAAAGACCTGGACGAGGCAGGAGAGAGACAGACGGCCGTATATCTGGAGGGAGGTGGAGGCACTTCAACATTGTCTGGCAGACTCTGGAGAAGGCTGGCCTGAGATCCTGGGATGGCTGGGAAACTGACAGAGCCTTGCATTGTAAGAGAGCAACTAAAGGTTTGCAGCAGAGCTCCACGAAGAAAAGACAAAAATGAGGCCCTTCGTCGAGGAAATGACGAATTTTGAAAGCAAACCTAAGTATGAAATACAGCTCAAGGCAGGAAAAAGAACTTGGGAGGGAGATAAAATCACTTGTTGCCTTCCATCAACAGATTAAGGTGGAGATTTGAATCCTGCAGAAAAAACTCCTGTGAAAAGTAAAAAGGCATTTTAAAAAGAATTTGATCAAATTAAATTAAAATAAAAGATATGTCCTTCATAATTCTGTAAATATGTAAGGAACATATGTAAACACAAGACTAAAACAAGCCTATATTTTCGATTACAATAATTTGACAAACACAAAATCCTTGTTTTCATCTATGAGTGAAACTCTTTCACTATGTTCATAAATATGCCTGTAGTTTATACGGCATTTATATGCAAATTAAAGCAATGGCAGCAGAAAAGTGAGGCATGGTAATAACGCCACACTCTTTTTCTACATATCATACAACTTCTTTCCTGTTTGCTTTATTGTTCTTCAGATATTCAGGCCAAGGCGTAGTGTTGAAAGACGGTGTGATGTGTCTCCAGCAGTTGAGAAATCCATCCCTGAAGTTCTCTATTATACTCTTTCTGGCACAAACAGACCTCCACCTACGCCGTGCCTCGAATTGATGTGCCTGACATTTTAAAATGTTTGACTGACGCTCTATCACTGCCACAGATTTTGTCTGAAGGGATGGCGTCAAGAAGATGCCAATTTCCCATCTTGTGTCAGTACACTGAATATGTTTGGACAGAGAGGCTAGAAAAATGACAGCATACTGTTTATTGAAGGAAAAACTAAACAAAGCCACTATCAGTTTAAGTTGGTTAATTGTCAGAATGTATCGTTAACCTTTAAAATCTTTACATAAGAGCCCCTTTTGACATCTCCTTTAAAACCTTTTTAGATGTTTGCATTTTACCCTTAAAGAAACTTATTGTTCATTGCATGCATTAAAAGTGCTAAATTCAATATCCAGAGCATTAATATAGCAACAAACATCTATGGTCTATGTAAAGACATAGTGTAGTATTGTCTACCTGAGCAGAGAATGAAGTCGTTCTCACTCTGTCTGTGTTGTAGTCAGAGTTTATCCTTGCTTTGTTTACCGTTACCGCTGATAACGCCATCCTGACACAAGACTTTCAACCAGGAGACCTGGTGTTCGTGTCCTGTGTGAAACTAAAAGTTTCACCGTGACTTATTTTGTCACGTCAGTCGCATAACTCGTTAGTATCGTCAATCCCGTGAGTCACGTGAGTCGTTAATCAGTAAAGTTAACGTCAACCACGACCGATTCCTAACCCTAAAAGTGGTTGCTGCCTGTAAAAATATAACTTTATTTTGAAAGGACACTTTGCTTGTATCGAGCGTATATTGACATGGCGTCCCAGGTTCATCCAAAAGTAATCCTCTGGTCCCCCCCCTAGGTTAGCTCTGTCAGCACTGTTGCTGTTGTTTGCACTGTTTGTGCTGTTAGCACCGTTAACTGCTAGTCGCTGGCTCAGTGGTCGCCATGTTGAGAGCCTTGTGGAGGCAATCTCTCAATCATAGATATGCCCTGAATTTGGAATTTAGCACCTTAAAGGTTCAGTAGGCAGTATATATTTGTCATCATTGGGCAAAAACTCCATAATAACCTTTCAGCATATTGTAATTCAAGTGTTCTGAGAGAAAACTAGACTTCTGCACCTCCTCATGGCTCTGTTTTCAGGCTTTAGAAAAATCTAGCCCGTGACAGGAGACTTTGGCCAATCACAGGTCATTTCAGAGAGAGAGCGTTCCTATTAGATATAGGGACCGTTTTATAAAAATGACTTTTTTTTTAATCATATTTGCTCCAATCTCGCCTACTTCAGTTTTAAATTAAATACAAGAAAGAAAGTTTATCTACAATACTACCAAAATGGTTGCCCTGACCTTAGTTGGTCTGCTACAACTGAACCAAACTATGAGAAACTGCTGTTTTTCATGTTTGGCATGCTGAAAAATAAATGTTTATAGAGGGACAAAATAAATAAGAATAGACTCAGTAAAGACTATTTGGTTTTGCAGCTATAATACAAATTCTGCCCCGAGCATTATAAAAGTTATGGTGTATTAAAATGAAGATATATTTAGGCAGCAGAAGGCTCTGATGAATGTCTTCGTGTGGCTACAGATAAATGTAAAATAACAACAGAACACAAGTTTAATCTTCACAGTCCTAAACCCTTTGATAGAGAAATAAAGGAAGATGCAGCGTCAGGCATTTGCATTTTATCACTGCCGGTGCTACAACCATGTTTTTAAAATGAGCATAATGGAGCTGCCATGGGCTGAAAAACACCGGTATGAACTGATGATCTCTTTTACACTTTTCACAACATTAATTTCTATGTTTGTATTTGAATGAAAACCAAAAGAGAAACAGCCTCCTTCTTAAAGATATCTGCAAGACTTACAGTCACAGAGAGTTTATATTATATCCGGTACACGTTCTTTTCTCTTGTGCAAATGCAGTTAAAGCTAGTGAACAGTCATATCAATGCACATTACTTTTTTAATATTTTATAAAAGTTTCAGACAGTGCTCATGCATACCAAACTGACCGTCTATTTCTATTAAATAACTTGCCAAAATTGAAAATGAATTTACTCACAATCCTCATTTTCATAGGAATATAATGATATATTTTATTTTTATTCACATCATCACTTTTTATCTTACAACTTATTGCCATTTTATCTTATCATTTTCTTTCTATTGTATTTATGTTATTCCATCTTATTATTGTCATTTTATCTTATCTTATGTGGCTATTGCTTTTATTGCTGAGCTGACTCATCCTGTACATTTCATTGTATCGTTGACCCTGTGTTAACCTACATGTGACAAATAACACTGAAACTGAACTGAAACTAATGACATTTCCCACAAGCCGTCTATTATATGTGTTTTGTCTCACAATTTACTGTAATTTCACGGGCAAATTGGAAAACTCTTGTGTTAGATATGAAGGAAAATGTTGACAGGAGCTCTTGCAGTCAGACAGCAATATGTGATGTGTTACATGCTAAAAGTTTGATCAATTATCTATCAATCAATCTATCCAGATCAATTATCTAGATAGCCAACACTGGAGACGGCAGGAAATATAGGGAGAGATGACATTCAACAAAGGTCCCGTGCAAATTTGGATAATTTTCTAAACAAAACAAACATTAAAAAGTTATAATTAGTTGCACAATTATAATTGAAAAATCAAAGTTATGGATCTCCACTGAAAGACTCTTTAATTCAATGAGAGACAGACACAGAAAGTAAAAGAACATTGGCTAGTGCTCTACTTTTTAAGCATACATCGATCAATATAGTAGCAGTTTCTGACTTAGTGCTGTGCGTGTGTGTTATTGAGTTTCACCATGGATACAAGCAGCCCATAAGGCTGTGAATCATTCTGTCAGACTAAATGAGTTGTCTGATAATTAGGGTTCCTGCATCATCATGCAGTCATTGGTCAGTGGCAGACAGCTCCATCTCTCACACTCCCGTCTCATTCCCATTCAAGTCTCCTTCCACTTTCACTCTCAAAGTCATTCATTATTGCACCTTTTTTTTTAAGATGGCCATTGTTTCACTGACATTAATCTCAGCATTTCATATCCTGATATTAGAAGCTGATTTATTTTCCATATGCTCCACTGATGAGTAATTTAGAAAGCTGACAAGGTCTTGTTATTCTACACCGGGAAAACATGAACGCAATCAGTTTACTTGACATCAGTGGGCTTTGACTCATTTCTATTAGAGCTCCTTTTGGGCCGTCTTTAGAGATTGTATTCCACCTGAAATGTTTCTCATGTCAATATGTTGAAGCCGCAGCACCGATCATCCTGATTAATTTAAAATATGATGGAAAACGCTACTTTAGAGTTCACTTTTTGCTCCTGATGTTTAACACTTTCTCCCAATTCCTGTGGTGTTGATCAAATCAAATGTTTATTCGTTCAAATATTTCTATTTCTGTTAGCCAGATAATCATTAAGATACCAAAACGCAACGCAACCCAACTGTTACGTGAGCTAAATATTTGCAGAGACTATTGGGTTAAGTGGAGGCATATAATTTGATTTGATGGTTGTGAAATTGTTGCACAGAAATTGATTAAAATTGGATCTCAAGTGGTTTTGCTAGAAGCAGCATCAGCCTCCGTGTATCCACCTACAAACAAGTCAGCTCTCACTTGTCCTTCTATAAGCAATCCTTTTTAAAAATCGTTGAATAGCAAGGATACACACATTTCTTCAATATAAACTTAATCTTTCCGCTGTGGAAAACCCGATAAAAGCTGGAGGACTAAATCATTTGCACATGTTCTTTCTAAAAGCAAGTAACGGCCATGTTCTTGTTGCTTTTCTGTTAAGAGTCAGAGAGACAAATAGAAAGACGGGCAATGCAGTGACAGATCTAAATACATGACTAAAGAGATTTAATTTAGTATTTATTTCTCCTTACATAGTCTAAGTGGAAGTGGCATCTCTGTGCGCTCAGATTACCTTCTGTCCTAAATGAGTCCACCTCAGCTCTGCCAAAGAAAAGATAAGATATTGAGCTGACAGAGACCCTGACCTCAGTACAGCTTGATAGAATTAGACTCTATATCAATCTAATAATCACTTTCGTATTCAGGCTACAACGCCTCAAGATGCAGAAAAAGTCACGGCTGCTGAAGACTTTATGAAGGTGATGTAGTTTCCAACTTCAAATAGGATTATTTGCCCAAAAGTTGGGTAATTAATCACAATTTCGTGAGTTCAATTTAAATTAGTGAACACTCAATACTGTCCACTATAGACAAGATCTGCAGACTAGAGTTTCTCCAGCCTAATTTGTGTGGAGAATTACATTGAATAATGAAATGTGACTGGGAGAGAACACAAGGCGATATTTCAAAGGGAGCACACTTTCAGAAAGCTTTTAACTCTTCATATTCTGCATAAGTAAAATCCTAAGAAGTACTAATTTGCATTTCGAGAATATATTCCAGAATATTTTCACCAGGTTTTTACAAATGAAACGTAATCTCATATGCACAACCTGGCATGCATTTATTTTGGGTAGCCATGCAAACCCAGGGATAGTGTGCAATCTCCACACAGGAAGGTTTGGTTGGCACCGTTGGGACCTTCTTGCTGTGAGGAGACAGTGCTCTCTACTGAGTCATATTTATTTATTCATTCCTGCTAATTCATATTTAGGGTCAGAGGGGCTGGACTGTATCGAAGCATATCCTGGACTGCAAATGAGCATACAGAGCTGAAACACAAGTTCACAATGGAAACCAAAATAAACACAGTGGAAACAAGCACAGTCGACACGGAACCAATAGTGACCTGGTGCTCAAGGCCAGGACTTTGCTGGGAAAAAAACACTGAGCCACAATCCCAGCCATAAATCTATAAATATTTTATATTTCCATAAATATGGAAAGAAAATATATGTTCTAATACAAAAAAAAATGCAAAAAGAGGAAAAAGGACTGCCATGTCAACCAGGTCTCACGGGAAGGCGTATAAATAACACGACATTACACGGACACTCAGTGTGTCGTGAGAACGTATTTCAGCAGTGTTAAGTGGCTTTTGTACGCCACTTTTCGTGTGTTATTTGTACGCCACGCAACAAAACTACGGTAACGTCAGCAGTTAGGTTTAGGCAACAAAACCACTTAGTTAAGTTTTGGAAAAACATCATGGTTGGGCTTAAAATACATACGGAAACAGCGTAACATAAGTACAGAAAACATGTCACAAATATTATTAAAACTTACGAAACAAAACAGCGGTCTCGAACACCGGCCTCCTGGTTCTTGGACCCATCCATCGCCCACCATAAGCGGTCTTTCTCACTTTTTATTCTACGTCACTAGCTCTGAGCATTGCATATTTACGCGGATGCATTTACATTGGACTCAGTACAGACTACATGGCATTCAAATGACACGCCCAAAGCAAGAAAGGCTTTCTTATTGCACGCCAAATGCCATGCGCATTATCGTGGCATTCATAGACCTTTCCCTGCGTAGGGGTTGGCCAAGTAAATACAGCTATATAACATCTGTAGTATAGCTGAGGCAGTGGTTGTCCAAAGTTTGAGAAGTGGGCTTGATCATCGAACCCTGCAGGACAAATCCTACTCTTCGCCACCATTATGTTCACACTGGGCAGCTTCCGGGTGTGAATGTGCTTGAGTGGCTGCAGGGTGTTCCTGAAACAGAAAGCAGTGATTAAAAGTGTAGTTGTGGAGCAGCCTCACATTGATTAAAACACATCCCTTTTGCACTACAGATAAAAAAAGCCCAACATTTATGACATTACCCACACATGTTCCTTTACATTTAAAAGTACAGTTCCTGAATACCATAACAGTAAGCTAACGGACTTTCATTTGCTGTCATCTGTTATCTTCTATATCCAAAATGTGTATTTAGCCTGTGTCATATATTATTGTTATTTATTTAGGCTGCACATGTGCTTTTTGTTTACGATCTCGTCCAGTATTTTGCACAGGGATGTGGTTTCACTTTATTTTACCTGTTTACTTGGACCACAGGTTTTAGACAAAGACGGTGAGTTAGGCTCTGACCGTCAGGTCCTACTTTAGTTTTTCCAAAACAGTTGTTTCTTGTTCTTTAAGTTTAATAAACAGCATAAAACACATCTGGACTTGCTATGGATTGTGTGAACGTGTCACACAGTAAAGAGCTTAGTCTCTTAGCGGCCTTTTGCATAGATAGTAGTCGCTACAGTCTCAGTCTGATAAAGACCATTGTGGATGAAATGTGATTATAGCACAATAGCTGTTCTGTAGTCCTCTTTAATCTGCATCATTGTACTCAAGAAATAAAAGAATTGTTTATCATTGTGAGCTTTATGTGATGATCAAACTCTACTTATATTAAATAATGTTTTATCATTGTGAGCTTTACGTTATGATCAAACTCTACTTATATTTTTTATAGTAGTTCTCTTCTCTCAAACTAATCAGCACATGAATGTAAACTAACATAAGCGCTTTTTTTTTTTGTTTAATCTCCTATTCTTTTTGGCGAGCACAAGTGGATTTGACAGTAAATGGAGGGGATGAAAGAGAGTTGTCGAGTCTGTGACACATGGGATGCAGCAGCAGCCAAAAAAACACATTTCTCGCTCGGTGCCAGCGTGCCCATACTGAAGCCTCCATTTGACAGAAGTGATGCTGCCAACATCCATATTCATTATCTCCATGGCTGCCACAGTATTGCTGCGTTAATGATTCATAAATGGACTCATTTGTGGAATAGCAGCCTATGTAAGACCTGTACATTACAATTGTAAAAAATGCAGCAGCTCGATATGTTTGACAGTAGACACACAGTTGCCATTTCTTGATGTTGATGTACATGACATGAGTGAACTGACCAGGAAGTGTATGAATAGCAGCCTGGATTCAAAACGAATTGAATTCTCTAAATTCTAGGATAATCTCATTTATCTGTCCTTTGAATTTTAATAAAGATTTGGATTTGATAATATTATGTGTGTTATATGTAAAAAGTATCTAGAACCAAAAGAACTTTAATTCACTTAGTTGTTCATAAACAGTTTCTGCACATGGGAACTGAAGATTTTGAGTATATTGTAAGGATATTGTATCTCTTCTCGACCAGGTTCAAATAATACTTTTGTTTATTATCAGTAACCATATTAGTTTAATTTTAATTGCGTTTAAATATACAATACTGCTGTATAGCCAGGCATTTTTACCACATATTGATACCTTAGGGTGTTAGGGTCAATTTACATAATTAAGTACACAGCTTTATTTTCAATGTACGTTGGCACCCTAGAGGTGTGCTCAGAAGTAGGGGGTCATGGTCCGCAAACTTTTTGAGCTATCTTTACTTTTTATGATGCAGTCGTGGTTCATCTGAAGCAGACTGAGACAAAACAACCAATGAGCTACACAGCTCTCAGGCGTAAGGAGATGTGGCAACACACAACTAAAGATGTTGCCTGTAACATAAAGGTTTTTCTTTTGTCTCTCTCACATCACAATTTGATTTGGAAGAAAAAGCACGGTATTGTGGCTGCTTCAGTTTAAGCATTATTACTAAGCTTGATTTGCCTCTATGATAAAACAACAGGGAATCATAATTTACAGGCGGTTCAGGTGTAATATTATCTGAATAGAGTGGTGCAGGAATAAGTCCTAAAACCCAGAAATGAGTTCACATTTTAGCACTTCTGGTTCCCTCGTTTGAAAGTCAATGGGTTTTTAGTTAGATGCCTGAAATAAGAGAGATTTTAACGTTTTGTTCTACAACATAAAATACATTAATAAATATCCCACTTGTGAATTTTGAAGCCTTTATGTGTCTTAAAAAAGGTGGTTGCTAACAAGTGGCTAAATGAGACTACTAAACATCATCACGCCGACTCATCCGCCTTTACAGCCTCGTTGACTTGCGTTCGTTCGACCGTGGTGTAGTTCGTCTAACGTTAGCTTTTTATTTCTGGTGATTGCATTCATGCTTCAAAAATCCTAGAAGTAGTGTTCATTTGTGAAGATTATCTTATGGAACAAAACATGTAAGTATCATAAACCTTTGTTTGCCACAGAGCTTATTTTCTGGCCTACAAAAATATGTCATCCCTGTACTCTGTTGGAGCCAGTATAAGCCGCCTGTCCTGTTGCCTTGACAGTTTGTTTTTTTCACAGCCCACCCATCACAGCAGTAACCCTCTTTATCTGGCCCAGTCTGACTTTTCTCAAAATATTTGAATCTATTGCTCATTGCATGTTAATAATTCCTCCAGGAGAAATTGGATTAATTGAAATGCTTGAACAACCACTTATTTTCTCTATTGGACAAATTATTGGGACCTTTGCTTTTGACACTTTGGCTGCCTCACATAACGCCATATAACAATACAACAAGAACAAAATCATCTTCAGAGCTTTGCACTGATAAACTGTTGCAGACAGACTCACACAAATGAGCGAATATCTGCCTGGATTAAAAAGATAAACAATTTAAGAAGTCACCATACACACTCCCTTTTGTGTGATTTTTCTAAATGGGTTTACATTCCCCTGTTAAATTCACCAGCATACAGACATATTTATTCTAAAAGGTTCTCTCGGGACTGCACACTATAATTCTGTCATGTTTCAGGATAGAGTGGTGTACACAAGGACGTTTCAAACAGCTGGGGGAAAATATTCCATTAGGAAGACAGTGTACTTTGTTTAACAGGCTATATACAACCTCTGAGATTTGCGAAACTCATTATATGAATTGATGCAATCTCTATACACAGTTAAATTATTTCTTCACCAATGGTTCTTCTGGATGGAAAGCCTCGCATGTTTGTGATTCACCAGACTCCCAATAAACACAGGACAGTCTGTTCTCTCTGCAGGTCACACACAGACATGCTGTACCTGTGGGCTTTGTGCAACCTGAAAGTGAAAGATAGTGGTTTTGAAAGAATAGTGGAGAGACAGAGAGAAAAAAACACACAATAAACCCGGTCTAATTTATCAAGCAACAAGGTAGATTTGGCAAAAACTGCATCATACTGACAAGCTACCTCTCAATAATGGGCTGACAACTCCATAATATACATGTGAACTGTCAACCACCTGATAATGGGCCGGAGTCAGTCTCGCTTTTATTCAGTGATAGAATATGCTGCTTTCTGTAATGTTTGGATACCAGAAATCCATTTTCCCCAACAGACTGATACTGAACATGGCATGAATGGTAAACAAGCTTCATATAAAGATGAAATCCGGGGGGATTCTTCTGCGAGCACCTGCTCCTACTTAGATAAACAGCAGTGAATCCCGAACAGGAGGGGATGTAGATTGAGGGGGAGGAGAAAAAGAAAGGCGAAGGATGTATGCTCTATCAGTCAACAAATGACAGTTTGTAGGATGTCTATAATAAAATGGATAGGAAAATGAATAGAGCTCATCATCAGATATTTTAATATTTTGAATATGCCCTGAATGGCTGCAGCGAGGAGCCAATGAAGTGACTGTTGTCTCAATTCTGTTTGTTTTGTGTGAACAAACATGCTGTGAAACGGGTCACCAGGGTTGCTAACCATATATGCAACTGACCCCAGAAGCACAGGAAGTAGTGCCGACCAGGATGGTAAAAAATATGCGTCCAGTGTTATTTTATAAGCCACACGAGTGGCATGGCTCTGGGGATGGCAATGTCTTTCTCTCAGTCAGTTGGTCAATCCACTGCTTTTGTTCAAACTGAAATATTTCGACATGTGTCTGATGGATTACCATGAAATGTTGGTCTCCAGAGGATGGATGGGTGAATGGATGGATGGATGGATGGATGGATACTTTATTTATCCCCAGTGGGGGATAAATAAAGCACCACCCGGTGCAAACAATAGTGCAAAAACAAATATCAAACAAGTACAAATGCATACTACATGTAGCAGTACTCTGTTTTCCTTATTGCTTTAACTTGGTGATGGATAGTTATTTTACTTTTCCATCCAACTTCTTAGATGAATAAAGATGCGTGTTGTGTGTTTCAGTATTCAGCCCCACCGATTACTCAGTACTGTGAACCCCATGACCTCTCCCTGCAACCACCTTGCTGACTTGAGTAGATCAGCTAGCTCACTTTAAAGTCATAGTAAAAGTTACGGACACTACATAGAATTAACTGCATCTATTATACCTCTAGTATTTATTAGTCACAAATACAGGAATTTCAATTAGAATAAGAAAGCTTGTTGACTAATCTTGATCCTTTACAAATCTTTTAACTTCAATTTAACACAAATCAAATTTGCAAAATACTCTGGGTGTAGAAACCAATGACATCCTTGCCGTTATACCAGCACCACAGACAATACGTCAACTCTGATGGCACCGCTTAGAAAAATCTTTTAGTTGCTGTTATGTGCAATAAAAGCTGTGTTGTCTGACACCATTATTGAGTCTTGCCAACGACTGGGGCCATACTATCAAGCAAATAACATTTCCCCTTCCCAGTCTGCAGATGAATCCTGATTATAGCTCTTATCACAGTCTGGTGCTAAAGATGAGCATTCTTCTGTTCAGTTGTCGTTTAAATGTGTTTTTGTTTTCTCCAGCAAGATTTCATCTGTGGCAGCTACAATCTGATATAGCATGGTAAATAAAGTAATTTTACCCAACAGACGGGTTTAATAAATGCACATTATTAGGCTTGACAGCAGTCCTGAGGCTGGAGATAAAAAGTTGGCGGTGTGTGCATTACATTGATCTTTTTATGCGGTCTTCAAAGCGTGGATATAAACCATTCTGTATCTGCCACATCAACGTACTTCATGAGCAGAGCTACCTGTGAATGGGTGTGTGTTTAAACATAGCCTACTGTACATAGTATTTATATGTATACTGTACTGTATAATACATAATGGACGTACCACATTGAATGTAGAGGTTTTATTATATTAGTATAAATTAGTATTGGACTTACCACAATTGGATTGTAAAACCCCTCTGTTAAGATCTTCTACCAACAGTGTTCCACTGTTAATTTAGCCACACTGGCGGCTTTATGGATGGCAATGTAAGTCGGTTAGTCCACCACATTGGTCCAGACTGAAATGTGTCAACAAATATTTGATTGATTGCAATAGAATTTGCTGTAGTTCAGAGGTAGAGCGGGTCATCCGCCATTCGAAAGGTCGGTGGTTCAATCCCCTGCTCCTCCAGTCCACATCTCGAAGTGTCCTTGAATATCATACTTAACCCCAAATTGCTCCCGAAGGCTGTGCCATCGGTGTGTGAATGGGTATTTAGATTGGATCCTGATGGGCAGGTTGGTGCGTTTTGCATGGCAGCCTCTGCCATCAGTGTATGAATGTGTGCGAATGGCTGAATGCTGACATGTCGTGAAAAGTGAATGGTCGGAAGACTAGAAAGACGATGTATAAATGCAAGTCCATCATTTACCATATTCATGTTCCCTTCAGGATGAATCCTAAGTAACTTTGGTGATCCCCTGACCTTTCATCGAGCGCCACCATGTGGTCGACGTTTTAATTTGTACAATACTTTTGTTAGGGACTAAACACTTAGAAAACTAATGGCATTCCCATCAGCCCCAGCTGCATTTATTCCTAAATAGTAGGGGTGGGCGATACCGCAATATTTGGTTTTGATCCAATACTAAGTAATACAGAGCCAGAATCACTGATATTGATGTTATTTATTATTAAGAGTGGCATGTGTACTTTCATGTTGGCAAATAACAAAACATTTTTTTTATTATTGATTGTGCAAACATGAAAAAGTAAAAATAAAAAAAAAAAGAGAAAAAAGTGAAAACATTTATTTGTTGAGAACAATGAATGTTTTAAAACTTTTTTTTTTAGTGCAAAAGCCCAAACTACCCTCAACCATTATTCACAGCTATGAAATAGCTCCAAACATGCTCCCCTTTCATTCAGACAGGGTGCGTGCCAGCGATCTTCAATATGAAACGTAGGTATCGGTAGTATCGATATTTTCATATTAATCTTTCCACCCCGACTAAATAGCAATTGATAACATGCTAACATGCAAAACTAAAATGGTGAACATAATAAACATTACACCTGCTCAACATCAACATATTAGCATTTTCATTGTGAGCATGTTAGCATGCTGTTAGTATGTACACTTAGTGTTGTTTGTAATGTGTTGGGTTTTTTTGCAGCTACAGTTCTCATTGCACACTCTGTCATCCAAAGAGGAAAATATTTTAATTTATTTATGCAATGTGCTAAGGCTTTTTTAAAGAAGCTTTTAATTGTCTTCTCAGTGCACATGGTTTGATATTAGACTCAATGTAGGATTAGACAAGCAGTGTAAACATAATCTTAACTGCACTTGAAAAACTGTTTAAAGGAACAGTGTGTAACATTTAGGGGGGATCTATTAGCAGAAAGGGAATATAATATTCATAACTATGTTTTCATTAGTATATTAATATCATATCTACATAATGTACAATGTTGTATTATGTGAGTTTTATTATTTTCTTAAAACCCTAACCAGGGACAAGGTCTGCAAATTAGCTACGGATAGAAGTCCTATATACATTGCATCGGTTGCACTTTAATTAAGCGTAACAATGCCTACATACATGTATAGACCCTGTCAAATGAATTAATAGGGAG
The DNA here is from genome assembly GCA_916701665.1 of Sebastiscus tertius. Classification (NCBI taxonomy): domain Eukaryota; kingdom Metazoa; phylum Chordata; class Actinopteri; order Perciformes; family Sebastidae; genus Sebastiscus; species Sebastiscus tertius. The sequence continues at coordinate 8,160 of CAKAOH010038263.1, read as the reverse complement.
CATGTCTTCTTCACAGAGTCCACCATGTTGATCTGCCGTCTTTCTACAGTAGGGTTCTGGTTTCTACAGTAGGGTTCTGGCTCTAGAGAGAGTCTTTCACGTTTTTTTGTTACCTGAAGGCCACAGTAGTTCTCCGACACGCTTGTGAAACTGCAAAATCGTGGTACCAGCAGACACCGACTGACTTCCGTTGCACCTAAAGTAGTGTTATTATGGTAAGAATGGCCTCTGAGCGAGGCGAACGGCGTTACCGCGGTTTTGCACTCGGCGACTCACGTTACCACAGTCCTGGAAAGGGAAGAGTGAGCAGAGGGGTACTCAGTTGGTTACAATCTGCAACCACGCCACTAGATGCCGCCAAATCCTACACACTGTCCCTTTAAGTATGTTATTTTTTAATAGGCTGGGATTCAGACGTAACTACATCAAAATGATATGCCACATCCAACACCAACAATCATTTTGAAAACACAAATGTTTGGTGATGGCTCTCTTATGAGAACTATTTTGTTAAAAAAGTGTTGCTATGAGCTTATTAGGCTGTTAATAAGCTGCATTTTTTGAGGTGAGCACAGCAGCAGAGGAGAAAACTACTGCCATAACTAACAGGCAGCCCTTTCAGCCACTCAGAGGCTCATTGTCAGTCACTGCATGTTTCTCAGCATCAAACGCTTGACGCACACATTGATGACGTCAAATAATAAACATTTCTCTGCACGATCAACAGGAACCGACTGGTAAAAGAGAAATTCATCAGCTGTGCAGAAAGGGCAATCACAAAGGACACTTTCATTCAAGCTCGCCAGTATTGTCACTCCTAAGTGCCAGCATAGAGTAGTGCTGCCATAACTGTTTCTCTCTCCTCTCCTGCCTGACCGCTTGGCCACCCTTACATGATGGCAGTGGTCTGAGTGGTGTCTATAGTGCAAGGAATATTCAGAGACTAAACAATGTGAAGAAGGTAAATACTTTCTTTTTTTTCTTTCTTCTTCACATTTTCAGAAAGATACGCTCCATTTTCACCCTCACAAATGAAGTTCCATCATGTCACTGTCAAACTTTATCAAAACAAATATGAGTCATATTTTATGGTTTAAATATATTGTGAAGAGATGGCTAGGGATGTATTGTATGTGAAAATACAAGCACAATATTTGCAGACTTTACTTTTCCACAATAATTCACATATATGGTCTTATTATTGCAGTTACACAACAGTCATTTTCTCTGGAGTGGACTGAGCCAGGCAGGGTCGGGTTTTAGAGATGCTACAGTACTGAACTGTAGAGCAATGGTTACCTCCACTAGCACAGAGGGAATAGTCATCTCAAGTTCTGTGCTTCTTCTAGTTTCAGGGACTGAACAACACTGCATAAGCAGATTTCACAAAACGTACGCGCATATTCTTCACTGATCTATCACCGTTCTCTACTGCTTGCTCTTGTTCTACTTTAGCAAAGTTCAAAAGTCAACAAATGACAAATAGGAGCTATTATTATAGGAGATAATATCAGATATGTTAGCCTTTTTGCACAAAATTGCTAGAAAGGGGATAAAAATTGAGTTTCGAGGAAGAAGATGTTTGCCGATGTTGATAGATTCCTGCAGCTGCTGCTAGATATTATTTGGGGTTTAACTCAGAGCACCTTTAAATGTCATATCCAAGACAACAAATTCAATGAGCTATGGGTCATGAACGCAATTATTTCTTTGAACAAAGTGCTGGGTTTGACTTGCTCATTTGCTGCGTGGGCTGAATTCTGTGCACAATCTTGAACTGGTGAAATGGCAGTGTTTGTTCAGCATCAGGATCTAATTTGTTGTCTTGTTGTTTAAGCCACAAAATGGCAGTTCAGATAAGCTGCAAAGAAAAAGTTCAGATTTTGGTCCTAAGTAAAATAAGATTAAAATGTTGAAATGATTCAAATGTTTTGCAATGTCTCCTCTACCTACTATTAAATATACTGGCCATGAACTTAACAAGTTACAAAATGCACTTTAAGTAAAAGTAGCAGTGCAAAAATCTTCTGGAAATACCTTGGAATCTGGAAATGACTGATTACATTCATTTCAGGTCAGTGGGGAGCTTCAGAATAAAGCTGCTGTGCTGCTGACCGGCAAGGCTACAGCACCAAAAGATTGTGTGCTTGTGTGCAAGTTGAAACCACTGGCAAAACATTAAAGATCAAAATCTTCAAGCTTTTCTGTCAGTTTAACAGCTTACATTTCTGCAATGCAGAAACTTTTAAGAATTAAAATACATGACCAAACACAAAGAACACGAAAAAACACAGTATTATGTTTGTAGAACACTTAATGAAGAGACCCTGTGACTCGCATTCACACACTTTTATTCATTCATCCATTTAGTTTAAAGCTAGTATAATGCTATAATGCACGATGCACAGCGGCATCAAAGCAGGATTTGCCCTCTCTGGCGGGTCACATTTCCAATGCCAGACAACCCTTTTACGAGGAGAAATTAGAGGATGAGACCCCAGTTGCATAACATCGCCAAGTACATTAGTTAAATTCAATGGTGGTTCTCTGAAAAACACTAAAAGTAAAAAGATCTTCAATGATATTCAATACCCGGGCCTTTTAAATGAGAGGTGAATAGCTGTTACGCAAGGCTGAAATTCTAGCCTCTGTGTAGGTATTTCTGTACAAGGGAGGGAAGCAGAGGCACTATGACATACAAACATTGTGTAACAGGGTCAATATGTGCTGCTTAAATTACCCAGGATTTTTTTTTAGGAATATGGAGCACCAGATTGCTATCTTTCAGTCCACACACGGCATTTAGGAATGATGCATGCATCTCCGCAAATCCATAAGATAAGCTTGTTTTAACTAACTGAACTGAATCAATAAAGGTTGTCTTGTTGCTTCTTTCCCTCACCTCTGGTATACCTTCTTCTAACCTCAAAGGGAACATCACACATGTTGTCCCCATTTTCATCAAAAACATTAAAGATTGTGTTTTTTAGATTAAAGCGTCTCATCCAAGAATGGGAGGATTATACAGCAGCAGAGCCGTATGAATTTTGTTTGTATGGAGTTGAATTTGAATATGATTCATTCTGTACTTGATATGCAATGCATGATTATGTATAAGCAGTCCATGCATAGCACTTTCTTCATTCAGTTTCTGCACACAGCATGGGATGCTCATTCTTATTTGCGTCCACAGGGAGTACACGTTGGTGTGCGGGCACAGAGAGGATACATCTGAGACACCACTTTAATAACTTCCAACCTGCCAGGTTGGTTTTGTCTGTGTTGACAGCGCCCCGTTATCAGTTAGACAGACTGTCAAGACAGACATCAAGTTTTCACACAGTTGCCTGTCAAACCGCCAACTATACTATCTCTCCTAAACATCATGCATCAACCCTCACTGGTAGAATTAGATAGCATTGCTGCCCACACAAACACTCACACACATGCACAGACTGATAAAATCAATGGCTACCTTCCTCCACATCAGGAAGTACTGTACAGTAGCTGGCCAATGGAGGAGGCAACCCACTCACAGGATATTCAATTGCAAGCATGTACAAATCCGTCCTCTCTCCATCTCACTCATGTTCACATGGGATCAGCTACATTTACACATGCACCTTTGGGCAAGTGCTGCTGGTGTGTGCACACACCCACACATGTATAGACCCAACATAGAAACACAGAAAAACATCTCATGATTGGAGCCACACTGAAATATTCTAAAAGCAGATGGATTTATGAATGAACTGAGAGGAGAAGAAATGGCTCTGAGTGCACTTCATTCTTTTTTTTTTCCAAAATGTGTATTGGGTTGCTCTTTAAAAACAAACATTGACTTAACATTGCACTTTAATGGTTGTGAGTCAATTCTGTTCTCTCACAACATTAAGCATGTGTTTACTGCGACCAAAAAGTGACGGCAAGGTGTCTGACAAAGCGTCAGTATGTGACAAGTTGGGATGGGAACGTGTTGGAATGTTCAGTGGAAGTTGCAGTTTGTGTAGAAATACAGTAAATGCTGCAGCGCCTCAAGACCAACAGAGGTTTCTCATGTCTTGTTTTCCAGCGGCTGAGTGGAGTGACGGGGGTTGACTCTGGAGCGAGTAACATTATCGACTCTTGTCCAAGCAGGAAGACTTAACATAGTTTATTCGTTCTGGGCTACTGTAGAAACATGGACACGCTCCCGATGTAGATATAAACAGCTCATTCTAAGGTAACAAAAACACAATGTCTCTTATTTTCAGGTGATTATAACATCCCCCTAAATATTACACACTGGTCCTTTAAAATAAAACATATACAACATGATTTACAAAAAAAACACAATAAAACAGAAGATCAGCTGTTTAACACAATGGCCTCTCAAGAAAAACAACCACACCACATTCTGTTGCCCTTGAATTCATCGATGGATATGGATGTTTCTAATTTTAGATCTCTTTGTAGATTACTCCGTGCCCAAGATGCACAGTGGGAAAATGCAGTTTACCCCAGATCCGTCAAAACCCTTGGAACATTAAAAAGCAACCCCCTGGAGGAGCGTCGCTGGAAATTACCAGAGCTAAGACAGAGAAGAGTGCAGAGGTAAGCTGGAAGTTTACCTATTGCTTTAAATATACCAATGCTGTTGTCTGCGAGATGTCCAACCCACCAAATCTGATAGAATGCAATAGCGAATAAGGGAAAACAATGTGAAAGGGTGTAGCACATCCTAGATTTCAAAATCAAGGAGGACAAAATACTAGCATTTCCCTTGTTTAATTGGCTCACATCACAATAGAGACATACACTTAAGCGTTTCGGCACGGAGCCTTCTACAGAGCGTTTGAAGTATACAGATTCAGTTCAGTAATATAATAATAATGATAATAATAATAATAAATTAAACTTATATAGCGCTTTTCTGGAACTCAAAGATATACACAATATACACAAGGGCAGAGTTAACACACAGCTGGGAGTTGGATCCAGTTATTTGGGAACTAATCACTTCTCTTTTCACATGGCTCTAGATACAGAGACCAATCACAGGCATAGCCTATAGTTAAAATCTGATCCAAACCCCATGCCATGCAATGCTGAGCTCCACAAAACACTGTTCCTGGCCAGTATTGGTTCACTATTTAGACCAAACACTAAATGGATGGATGAATAATCAACTTTGTATTTGTATAGAAACGTAGAGATGCAACACTGAATCAAGACTAGGCTATCAGAGGAGGCTGCGTACATAGCCAGTATGTCACCGTAATCAATCACAGACAGAAAAGTGGCTTCCACAAGTTTTTTTTCCTTGGCATTGAAAGTAAAGCAAGATTTATTTCTAAAATAAAAGCCAACCTTCACTAATATAATATATGAAGCATGCTGTGCTATATCTGTGACCGTCTGGTGCTTCCACATCTTTTCAAAATGAGACAGAATCAGGTGAGGAGCGTGCAATTGACTGTGCAAAGAACATGAAGGAGTGAAACTGGGGGGGTAGGGGGACTGAGAATATCAACCCGAGAGCCTGAGTCCTCCTCCTCCTCCTTCTCCTGGCCTCGTGTGAGACATCGCCAAGAGAAATCCGCTCATTAGGACAGCGAGAAACACATATATCAAACGCAGATACCTGTCAGTTCTCCTCTGGGGCATCAGGGCCGCGATAGCAGAACAGAAAAGCTGTGTGTCTTTGGGCCATATACTGTATATACATGTATATTTACAGTCTGTGTGTGTGCTGTATCCTTATTATGGGAAAAGTTCCTCCCATGGTACACTATAGCAGCTGCTACACTGCTGATTATGGCGACACTCACTGCTACACTCATTATGGCGATGTACACATTAAGTAATGTTCAATTAATTTCCACAAAGGCTATTTTTCAAGGTCGTACGATGAATTTACTGTAATATAAGGTTTAAAAATCTTCATATAAATGGGAGACACTAAGACGTGTGAGATTGTTTGATGTTCTGCTGGGGGAATAATAAATCATGGGTGGTATGAGAGTCCCTGGGGAGGCAGGAAAGTGGGTGACTGTGTTCGTATGTGCTGTTTAATGGACTGACTGTCACACAGAAGAACACCTCTGAAACAGATGGTTACCTGAGTGGGAAAGGTCAGTGGCAATCTTCCTGCCCTTTTCTTTGCCCTTGCGTCAAGTTGTTGTTTTTTATTTTGAAGGAGAGAAGTTGGCAGCTACCACTCAGCCGTGCAGACAAAAACACTTAAGCTCGTCATTTGAACAGGAGGTGGAGGAAAGCCTGACACTGATGGCGTGTGATCGTGGAAAATTGGACCGTGATTGGTTGTATAAGATGTCACGCTTTCTAGGCTGTGACAGAGCGTACATCTTGTGTGGGGACTTAATAGTGATGCATTGTTGACTGACTCGTTGTTATTGTTGGTGATGAAACCTGCCACGGTGGGCTTGATGGAAAGGGTGGTTGTGAATACAGTCAATAGTGGCATTTTTATTTCCTTTCACCGGACAACTTGCGACAAACAGAACCGTTGTAAAACATCAAATTAGCTCGGTTTTTCAAGGTACTATAATGTTTCTGTCAAATGAATTATTCACGAGAGGTATTGGAAACATTTAGTTCTTAGTAGTATTTACTGTAGAGGCCACACTTTACACTCGCATCTCACCTTTATTAATTCCAATTAATGAGACAACCCTACTGGATGTGATGAAAGCCCTGCAGGACTGAAACTGTCTTGCTAATTGTGGTTAATAAAGATACAGAGAGAGCATACAGGTCAGCTTCTATATTATTAATGAAGTGTAGATTAGCCCAACACCCAGGTATAATGTGCTAATGGATAACGAAAAAAGGACTGACAACTGCATCAATAGCATGCCACAGGAACAGAATTCAACAGTGTGATTGTGTGCATAAATACTACCTTAAAGATATTATTTCTATCCATTTTGTCTACCTCAACACATTAGTCACATGCCATGAGTAGATTGTGGGAGTTATTATTATATACGGTATAGCTTGCTTGATTTAGCTAACTCAGACTGCTGAAATCTCATAGGATTAACTTAGAAATGTGTTTTTGCCCGAGACAAGGGCTATGAACTCCCATCTTTGAGAGCGTAGTCACATCAGGACGAGATTGTAACACGTACTTATGGCATGTGTTTGATACTTGAGCTATTTGCCCTAAAGTTTCTACAGACATATTTTCATATTTTTAGCATATCAAACTCACTGTACTCACATACACACATGCATATATGTATGCATATGCCTACATTAGTATATCAATACATCTCTAGAGAGAACAAATGCCAATGGATTGGCTGAGTGCCACTTCATTAATGCAGGTATCAAAAACAGGTGCTGTTTGGATCCAAGGACATATCATGAGACCAACAAAAATAAACTAATAAACCAAAAAATACCGAGGTACACTGCTTTGCAAAAAATATTAAAAGCCTTTAATAGAGCTCAGCACCTATGCGTTTCAACTCACAGTCTTCTTCAGGGCATGTAAAAACTAGTTTTGGTTATTAATCACAAAGTTTTGTTTGGTCTCAGTATGTAACTTGACCACTCCGTCCTAGTCACAAAGGATTTCCAGCTGGCCTGGTCCGTCCTATTATTTTCATAAACTATTTTACCTTACCATATTTATTAAGGTTTTGTATTGGCAAGAATCTGGCAATACGATACCTATCATGATACAGGGGTTACGATTCAATATATTGCGATACTGTAAGTTAAGTAATTTTAAGAAAACTTCTAGTATAAAGAACACACAGCCTTATGCATAAAATCTGAGTTAAAAAAAGTGTGTTTTTTTTTAAGCAATCAGAACAGCGGGATATCCATTTGCATTTATCACAGTCCCTGTAACATCTAACATCATAGCACTACTTTGAGAGGCCACATCTCTTTGCAAATTAAATAAAGTATTGACTGAGTTAATCTTTGCAAGTAAACTATTAATAAAAATTCAATATTGTGTTTTTGAGAATCGATACAGTATCGCAAAATATCACGATATTTCTTATACCCCTAATATTTCTGTGCATGTATGTGTGCGTGTGTATGTATGCATATATATATTGTATACTGTATATATATATATATATATATGGGTATGTGTATGTACACCTATATGTGTTTGTGCACACACACATATATATATAT
>CAKAOH010038262.1:0-47599 GCA_916701665.1 Sebastiscus tertius | reverse complement strand
CACACACACATGCATATACACACATACACACACACACACACGCATATACACACACACATACACTTGCACAAAACACAGATAGAATTATGCACATGTACATACAAGCAAACACATACAGAAATGCAGTGACACATTCATTCATTCATGTGACCTCCATGTTGCACTGGTATGGTTGTTTTCACAAACACACACACACACACACACAAACTCAAAATACCTCCTTTTCACACATATTGCACACCTTACTTATCATATGAGAATAGAGCTGTGCCTCTATTCGGATACTTCCGTTAATACGCTTCCGTGTAGTACACTGTGCACACTACGTACTTAGTGTGTGACAGTGTAGAGCAATTGCGATGAAGGAATTCCCCCCGTAGTGATAATGGTTGGCTCAACAGAACAATATTCAGTATTATTGCCATTTCTTTGCTAATTACTTCATTTATCATGATTTTTAGTGCTTTATAAATAATCTTTATTGTTAAGCTGTTATTAGGTATATTGTTGGTTTTTAAATGACAAAAATGACAAATACTTGCAGTGTTTTTTTTCAGCTGAGATGCTTTGGTTGCGTCTGGTTGCTATGATACGGAATATTCGCAGAGGTAAAAATGCTGGCACAAGGTGGAGTACTTATATGCAAAATATGCGGTGCTCCCATTGCAAAGAATTTAAAAAAGAATATAAGTGAAGATGGAGGTTGTGGCGGTTGCCCACCATCCCCTGTGGTTTGCTTGTCAATATCGCGGTTTTTGCGACAGCCCGAGGGTAGTGTTGTCTCAAATCGCACACAGCGGGTGGACATCACACCGTCTCATCAGTAATTCAATTCACAAGGGTAAATTAACCAAATAATGGCTTCTGTCCGACTACAGTATAGTGGTAGTTACTGAAAAAAAACATGTCTAACTTAAATTTGTATAGTTAAGTGTTCGCAGTTTCAATCGCAACCGCTGCAGTTTCCTCGCCCGCCATTTTCACGAGTTTGAAAAAGGTTGGTGGCTCCTCCCCTTCCGCTACGTAGCAAAGATGGCGACCGTTGAGAGTGAGAAGTGTCCAGCGTTCCACAGTCAACGTTTTGACCGTTTTGAGTACAACATCAAACGAAAGGAGTCATGTATCGAGCGATGCATGATTGGAATTTGTTACCTAGACATATCGCACAAGAAAACAGTGAAATTTGAATCTTTTAATTGGAGACGGTGAAAAAAATTATCTATTTTTCATGTAGGCTACTTACTTCTTGTATGATGTATGATTTGCAATAACTGGGAACACCAGAGTGTAATGGACTACTTCAAATGTTTCTGATTATCTGATTGTCAGGAGCTCGTCTTGTCTGTGTTTCAGTCTTGTGCTGTTTATTCTTGTCACATTGTAAGTGTATTTGTGGACTCCAAAATGAATAGTTGCTGCAATGCTGCAGCTAATGGGGATCTTAATAAACTAAACTAAACATCCAGGTACTTAGAGTGCACTGCATTTTGCCAAACTTCACAGTGTGAACGCAAATTGAGACACAGCAGAGGAAACATGCTGGTGTCTCTTTGTAGCTGCTTTTGTGTTGAAGTTTGAGTTTTGCGGGATGTTAAGTCATTCCTTTATGATTTACATCAACATTTGACACTAAAACACAGTGTGCCTTGTTGGAAATTGTTGGTTCTTTTGCAAAACATAAGATAAAGTTGTAATAGTATCCCCTGTAGCATAAATAACTTAAAGATTACTAAACTGTGTGGCAATAATAAATAAGCCTAAAGGAACACAAACATATGCATCGTAAACGCATTAATTGGTACAAAAGATGAAGTAGAATGATCAGTATTTATACGAGATAACATAATTTAACTTGCATTAAATTCACCTTGTGGGCACCACCCATAGAAAAGGGAAAATGATGGCCAATTAATTAATTCAGTCAATCTGGAGGTTGTAAAGTGATTCGTAAAGTGGCCGTAATACTTCATACACGCAAACCACACAATCAACTGCTTACAAATGACAGGTTTATTGAACTACTAACTACACAGACAACTAATAACTACAGACGTACAACTGAATCAATGCAATGAATACAGTGATAGACAATTAATTAGTGAATGAGGACTACTGTGTATCAGGTCAAGCAGATAACTTGACCTGATACTAGCGGCGGTGAAGGCCGACTCTTGCGTCGCCTCCCATTGGAAAGTTTTACTTGAACACATCGTAAAGACTACAGCCGACGGTCAACTACCACGTACGTTCTGGAGGAAATAACTCTCCATACCAGTAGGGATGTGACGGTGAGGAAACTTTCCCAACCGGTTAATAAACTCTTGACAACACCGGTGTTTTACAAGACATTTTACAAGAAAAGATGACGGTCAATATGTGTAGTGCGTTTACTTTGATCTTTACCGTCGGATGGCTGTGTGTCTGGCCTCTGTAATTATTTGGTTCATATAACGTACTCATCTGAAGACAGAACATCCTGCACTGTGTGGGACCATAGACTTATATAAGAAGTGGACGTAGTCACCGTGACGTCACTCATTGGTTTGTGGACTGCCATTTTGAAGCCTCGTGTTCGGCATTTTGGCCTTCTCCATCTTGTTTTTTTGAAACCAGAAGTGACACCAGAGGATGGAGCTATGTACAACCGACGTTTTTAGGCTTTCATGAACTGAAAACACACTGTGAAAGGGTTAAAGTTGTAAGACGAAAACACAAACAACTCCCAGACTTTCATGTGGGGTTGTGTTTCTGGTCACCTGACAAATGCAAATACAATATTCACTCTCCTTTTAGCTCTGTTTTGGTCTCCACCATAGACTGTATATAAGAAGTGGACGTAGTCACCGTGACGTCACTCATTGGTTTGTGGACTGCTGTTTTGAAGCCTCGAGTTTGGCATTTTGGCCGTCGCCATCTTGGTTTTTTGCAACCAGAAGTGACACAAGAGGGTGGAGCTAAGTACAACCTAATGCTAAATAAGACATTTTTTGGCGAACAAAATGTTACAATTAACATTCATGAACTGAAAACACACTGTGAAAGGGTTAAAGTTGTAAGACAAAAACACCGGACAACGCCGTGGTAGCGACCTGTCAATCACAAGGTAGCCACACGCCCTAAAGCATCCCCTGCTTTATGGTCTATTTGACTCTAAACGGGACCATATTTTACTAAATGAACATCATGCTGTATTGAAGAAGACTTGAAACTAGTGATTGAGACTATAAACTCATGTTTACAATGTTTACTGAGGTAATAAATCAGGTGAGAAGTAGGCTCATTTTCTCATAGACTTCTATACAATCAACCAGAGGAGTTGCCCCCTGCTGGCTATTAGAGAGAATGCAAGTTTAAGACACTTCTGCATTGACTTCACTTTTCAGACCCAGAGGTTGCCCGCTGTGTAGGACAAATACATGACTGTAAATATACAGGAGCTATCTGTATTTCTTCTGAAAAGCTGGAAAGCAACCACTGCACAATGATTTTTATCTGTGCCTTGTCGCCGTGCTATCACCAACTGCTTTCCCTTAAAATAAGTAGTCCCTGCTGAGTTTCCTAGTCTTGTATACAACACTGACAGATTTAGCAACATATGATTTATGATTTTGCATTCAGTTTAAAGGTTTATTGTTGCGTCCTGTCATTACAAACAGCATTGTGCTATTATACAGTATGTTCTAAGGTGTTAATATGAAACACTACCAGGAGGTGTTCTCATCACTTACCTAGTGTAACAGGACCAAATATTTCACATGTATAGTATTATCGTCTTTGTTTCTTTGTCTCAGCTGTTTCTCCTCTAAACCTCGTCCTCCTCTGGTTTTCTTTTCTTTCTGTCAACCTCCGCTGGGTTTAATCTGACTAGCCGCTGTGGTGACTGATTGACCGGTGAATGAGCTGTTTATTGGATGCAAGGGAAACAAATTGCAGTTTGACGTGTTCCCCGAGTTGTCTAATGAGAGCCGGGATGAAGTATATCACTCTCTGCTCCTGCTCTCCTCTCTCAGCATGGGCTAAACCCAAAACAAGGTTTGGACCTCTGCCAGGGCAATCTCAATCATTCTGATGCACCAAACACTCTGTCTGTGTGTGTGTGTGTGTGTGTGTGTGTGTGCGTGTGTGTGTGTGCGTGTGTGTGTTTGTGTGTGTGTGTGTGTGTGTGTGTGTGAAGATGGAGGAATAGTCTTGTGTTTTAACTTCAGTGCACGCTCAAAGCAATATCTGACCAGTGCTGGCCGGCCACCTCTTATACATAAAGATTTATTTCTCATTCAAGGCTTTTCTGCTGTAACAGAGAAACAACTCATTGAATGACTGAATCGTACAATTCTTTAAATCAGTTTCTTCTTTGCTACCTATCTAGTTAACGTTAACGGTTCGTACGATATCTTACGAAAAGTTTTTACTAATTGTTTTTGTGCGTTTTCCTACGAATCACCAGCGACGCGTTTCAATTTCTGCTCCAGTCTTTTCAAAATAAATCTCTGTCTTCACAGGAAACAACTTGGTTAGGATTAGGCAACAAAACTACTTAGTTAGGAAGGTTACGTGACAAATAGATCAACGTTGACTTCTGGTTTCACACAGTTTACGAACACCGGTCTCCATGGTGAAAGGCCAGTGTTTTTTTTTTTTACCCACCCATCCACCCGACCTCCTCCCTATTGAAGCAAATGGGTTTACATTGTAGTTAATGGAAAGCCCGGTGTGTCTTATGCTGGTGCCTTGAGCGGCGGTATTGAACGCCGGCGGCCGTGACAAAGCCTCGGTATTTGACGCCCTGGGAATGAGAACAGGCTTGCCCTTATCTACATAGGGAGCGGGTCCTCTTCACAGAGTCCGCCATGGTGCTCCGCCATGTTTCTAGAGGTATTCAGTCGGTTGCAATCTGCAACCACACTGCTAGATGATGCTAAATCCTACACACTGCTCCTTTTAAGTGAGAAAGTGAGTTTTGTTTTGTAGTTTTTGGTCAACTAGCCCTTTAAAAGTTGTCATTTTCCTTTGAATCCATGTAGAGTTATTTTTCCCTGTGTGTATTACTGCTTGCTTCAGTCCCATCCCGTCACGGTGGCCATGCTGAGCGTGGCTATTTAACAGTAAAGATTTAGTATTCATGCGGCGTGCTGCAGGATCGCAGCGCACTCATAAAAGCTCAGCCTGAGTCCATCACCAAACAAACGGGAGCTGCGTGTTTTTCTGATTTATTAGAGGAGCCCTCCCTTCTTGTTCTCCTTCTCCTCCTCTTAATCTTTCATTATTGTCTCTCTCTCTCGCTCTCCCCTCCTCTCCTTCTGTGTTACAGTGTGAGGGCGCCACACGTCTACTCTCCTCTCTCTCTCTCTGTGTGTGTGTGTTGCTGTCATTGTGATCATGCGTGCATGAGTGCAAACATGACGAGCGTGTGCATGTCGCGAGGATGTCACATGACGTCCTTAATGACAATCTGTCTGTGATCTCACGTTTCTCCCTTTAGCTTCTCCTGTTGATGAAGCATGATGCTTTTCCTTTCTGTTGCCCTTAATGGAGGCTTAACGTCTCTACTCACAGATCAATATGACTTTATGAATTATTTGCTCCGCGGCTGTTTTCTTTTTTTTTTTTTTTTAACAGGGGCTACACTTGCTCATTAGCATGCTGTCTTTATTAGCCAAGGCCACCGGTGTCTACTTCCCCTCACATGTGTGTGTGCATGCATGTGTGTGTGCACATGAAGCGTGTACTTTAGGTGTTGTGTGTGCGTGTGTGTGTGTAAGTCGTGGTGTAATTAATCTGCTTGCCCTCAGCTCTGATTAAGCTCAGATTCTTCCACACAGCTGAACACTCTCCACCTCCCGTCTTTTTGGCTGCTGCTCGTCAACACGCTGAGAAAGAAATACACAGTCAGATGTGATGATTTATGTGTCTGTGTGTCGGGAAATACAAATACTGACAAAAAAAACAGAATGAAAGTATGGCTTGGCGATATAGAGAAAATCAAATATCACAATAGTTTTTAACCAAATACCTCAATATCGATATTGCGATGATATTGCAGGGTTGACTATGAGATTTTTGATAAATAATCATCAGTAATGTTGATAAAATGAGTAAGTGGATAAAGATAAACAGGTTGAACAGACTGGTAAGTTCAGAAAATGACATGACTTTACTGTAATGCAGCCCAATACCAGGAACACTTATGCCATATTACGATATTACAATATCCAAAATCTAAGACAACATCTTGTCTCATATCACGATGTCGATATAATATTTAGGGATGCACCGATAGTGATACAGGATCGGATATCGGTGACAATGAGGCGGATCTATTCAATTAAATTTTATGTTTATATACATTATATACTGGAATTTTAATTTCTGTTTAAATTTTGACCAATTTGTTGCTGCATTAAAAAGGTTTACGCTTGAATTTTAATTCCTGTTAATTTTGAAGATTTTTTTACCAAGTTTCTGGTGTACCATTTATTATTTTAATAATAAATAAAATGTTGTTAGTTTCGACGATTTTTTTACGAAGTTGCTGGAGTACGATTTATTATTTTAATAACAAAGAACAACTAAATACATTTATATCTATGTATTTATTGAATTATTATTATTATTATTATTATTATTAATAAATTATTTTGTTTTTACTGTTTTACAAGTCAAGCCTGACGTTGCCTTACACATAGGAGAATGATCCCAGTCACTTCCACACAGTGAGGCATACAGATTGTTAATTAAACACTGGTATCAGATCGGTACTCGGTATCGGACGATACCCAAAGCCCAGGTATCGTATCGGGACTGAAAAAGTCAGATTGGTGCACCCTTAATAATATTGATGCATTGCCCATCCCTAGAAGCATGTGTGATTTAAAAAGAAAAAAAGAAGCAATTTAAAAAAAAAAGAAATTAAAAATATTTTTCTAAATTGTCCCTGTCAGAGGTCAAAGCATGTGGAGAAAAGTGAAAAATATGTAATTCATTTCCCCTAACAGCTTCTATAAAAATTGTGTGTAAAATTAGCAACAGCAGGTGGAAAAAGGGGGGGAAGCAATTCCCACATGCATACTCAATAAAAAAAAAAACAATAGAAATATAATTCCCCTATTTCATGGGTGTTGCCCTTTAGGTGATATGAGAAGTCAATACGCGCTATTGTACAGATCTAATAAAAAGCTGCCTCGTGTGTGTGTGTGTGTGTGTGTGTGTGTGTGCACACGCAAACACACACACACACACACACTTCCCTTGGCGTAATCTGTAATAATTGTAGCCGTAATAATCTTGCAAACAGAGGAAAAGGTCAAGTCTGGGAGGTGAATATGGGAGGAATGAGGAGGAAACAGCAGCAGAGTGATTGAGAACGAGAGGAGACGTAAACAAAGATGACGAGAATGAAAGGAAAATGGAAACAAGTCGGCGCACGTCGCCGTCTTTCACCACTAGTCTCTGCTGTTGCATCAAGGATGAGTGATCCTCTCCTTCATTGGATTGGACGCCGCAACACTTTTTCACTCCCTCTCCTTTTGCCTTTATTTCTCTGTTTCTTGAAAGCCCAAAGTCTCCCAGGCAGCGTTGGATTCTGTTGAACTACACATCCGAGCACTGCTGCTGCTGCTTCAGCCCGCGCTGACAGCTGTATTGTTCCATTGCGGGGGGAAAACAGCACGTTGTTCACAACAATCGAGCTCCACTAAGCACGCTTCCTATGGAGAACAAAAGGTGACACTCGACTTAAAGCGTTACGTGGAGCATTATGCATTACATAATGTTTACAGTGCTCTCGTTATGTTCTCGTAGTGGGCCTTAATAAGCAGGGATGGAGAGCAGGATGAAAGCACCTTTACTCATTTTACAAACCTTTTTAGACTCGCTTAAGGTGAAAGATTTATTTTTAAATCAATCTCTAATTGACTGTTTGTTTGAATTGTACAAGTGAAGCATTTTATTCCCACCATGACTTCATCTTTATGATTCGTTTTCTGCACAAAGTGAGTGAGAGTGGTATATTTGCAAAATCACACAGTAAAATAGTCGATGCAGTTTCAGGTCAGCGTGTTGGGCCCCCAAAAAATTACACCAAATCTGTCTTTTCCAGTAGAAGGTTAATACTTTATATTAATCCCACCATTTAGCCTTCATAAAGCAATATATAAACAATTAATTAATGGGTTATTAACAGATAGTATAATGTAATTAGAAGCACGAAAGAAGAACGAATGACTTGTAGCTCAATTGTAATCCTATTCTTTAGATTAATATGAAATATTAAGTATTAATTACCTTTGTTAATGTAGTACTTATTTATTGAATTAAAACTTTATAAAAATCCCACCATTTAGTCTTTATAAGCAATAAATAAACAGTTAATTAATGGGTTATAACACATAGTGTAATGTAGTTGGAAGCAGAGATGAGGACATTTTTAAGTGTTAATTAAAACATTTGTGAATAATAATTAAAGACTCAGCTCAGTTGTAATCTATAAAATGTCATAAAATTAATATTAAATGTGATCTATTTATCTTCTATGTATTAATTATATTTGTAAATGGAGTATTTATTTATTAATAAACACTTTTTCACTTTCCATGCTAACTGAGCAAACTCCATCTGCCGATGAAGCCCATGACATGAAGCTGAAAGCTAAAAGCTACAGGAGAAATCAAGTAAGCGGACTTTGAGTTAAGACTTTATATTAATCCCACCATTTAGCCGTTATAAGCAACATATAAACAAGCAATTATTGGGTTATAACACATAGTATAATGTAGATGGAAGCAGAGATGAGGACATTTTGAAGTGTAATCCTAAAACATCTTTAAGTTAATGAAATGTTCAGTATTCATGTAATAATTATATTGTTATATTTGTTAATAAAGTATTTATTTATTTATTTATTCATAAACATTTCTTTACTCCTGTTCAAGAACAGCATGTCGTCATTTGAACACTTTTATAAACGGTTTAAACTGTGAATGTTTTGTCTAAAGAAACCCATATTATTATCTCCAAATTTGGTGATTTGCATTTTTCAAAACAGTCGAAGGATTAGCATCTCTCACTTGTTAAGAAAAATAAATCATTTAAAACCCATCGGATAAGATAATTCCCACAAAGCTAAAAAAAAAACAAGGCTGTTTTGGAGAGTTGTAATTTTCATAAAACGGCAATGTATGAACAGTTAATACAACGTTTTATTACACGCTGTAAGGAGTTATTCATGTGCGTAACCACATCGTTGATGCTATGTTATTATTCATTCATTGACTGTCACAGGAGGAGTTATAACTGTTGACAAACACATTAATAAACAGATAAAATGTCCTTATATCTGCTTACAACTACTAGGACTGTCAATCGATTAAAGTATTTAATAGCGATTAATCGCATGATTGTCCATAGTTAATCATGATTATCTGTTCAAAATGTACCTTAAAGGGAGATTTGTCAAGTATTTAATACTCTTATCAACATGGATGTGGAACAATATGCTTGCTTTATGCAAATTTATTTATTAATAACACAAAACAGTGACAAATAATGTCCAGAAACCCTCACAGGTACTGCATTTAACATAAAAATATGCTTGAGTCATAACATGGCAAACTGCAGCCCAACAGGCAACAACAGCTGTCAGTGTGTCAGTGTGCTGACTTGACTATGACTTGCCCCAAACTGCATGTGATTGTCATAAAGTGGGCATGTCTGTAAAGGGGAGACTCGTGGGTACCCATAGAACCCATTTTCATTCACATATCTTGAGGTCAGAGGTCAAGGGACCCCTTTGAAAATGGCCATGACAGTTTTTCCTCGCCAAAATTTAGCAAGTTTGGAGCGTTATTTAGCCTCCTTCTCGACAAGCTAGTATGACATGGTTGTACCAATGGATTCATTAGGTTTTTTAGTTTCATGTGATGACAGTATCTTCACTCTAACTTTAAATCTGAACCCGCTACAACCTCAGAAATATTGATTGCATTAATTCCTTAAAGAAATTTGTGTCGTTGAAATGAATTTGCATTAACTTTGACAGCCCTAATAACTACATTATAGTGTGTGAAGTGTTTATTACTGCTTCTAAATGCTACATAAGGGGGTCAAAGTAAGTGTTACCAACTCAGCCCACATAGATTTTTAAAACACACAAAATGACATAGTTCCATAGTGATCGCACATTTGTCAAAAATAGACATAACTTAAATTTAAATAAACATAAAATGCATTTTCAGTCTCAACTAAATCACATAACAAACTTAACCTTTCCTCTTTAATCCTGCCTGTTTCTATAGCTACTGGTCAGTCTGGAAATACCACATGCAAGCTAAATGTCCACAAGAACCAGATGTTGTTTCACAAAAATATACAGAATATAGATTTTATATAAGTTTGTGTTTCTTAACAAGAATCAACATTCATCTGAGGAGGACACACATGTTTTGATTAATTGTGACATCAAATCCCCAAATTTTTTTTTATCTCAGACATTGATGATGGGTGCTCTGAGACTCTGTCTTTCCATTATGTCGAGTTATTTCCCCACAGAGTAGCAGATAAATGGGTCATCACAGATTAGCAGAAGGGATAAACTCTCTAAGTCTCTATATATGGGTGCTGACAGGAGTGAATATTCAGAAATACATAAAAAATGACACAGTGTTCAGTGAGTGCTGCCAAAGGTAGTGCTTTTATATATATATATATATATATATATATATATATATATATATATTTTGGAAGGACAGGGTGTTTTTAAGGAGCATTAAATTCATCCCATTTAGTGAAGCTGGAGTATTTAATGCAGATGGCGTCCTCCTCCTGCTGAACTAACAGCATTTGGATGTCACAGACGCCGCGGTGCGATCCAGTTCACCCTGATTATTAGTTGGAACGTAGATCAAAGAAGGAGAAAGCAAGTTTGGATCACCTGAACCTGCACGTTAAATAATTCAAAGGTTTGGCTGAAGTGGATAAACGGAGCTTCTGACTCACGATCACTGAAGTGTTCGCTCAGTATCTCTCGATAGAACTGGCTAATAGACACCGTGCTTTACTTTAGGACAGTTCATTTTCAGTCGATCAGTGTTTCCCAAAGCTCAAGACGACGTCCTCAAATGTGTTGCTTTGTCCACAACTCAAAGATATTCAGTTTACTGTCATAGAAGAGTAAAGAAACCAGAAAATATTCACATTTAAGAAGCTGCAATTAGAGAATTTAGACTTTTTTTTTCTTAAAAAAATTACTCAAACCAATTAATTGATGTATCGATAAATTTAATAGTCGATAATCGATTAATTGTTGCAGGTCTTTTTTCTTTTTTTCTGGTAGGAACCAACGCTCCATCGTGCCTTAATCTTGCATTCTCTCTAATAGCCAGCAGGGGGCGACTCCTCAGGTTGATTGTATAGAAGTCTATGAGAAAATGAGCCTACTTCTCACTTGATTTATTACCTCAGTAAACATTGTGAACATGAGTTTATGGTCTCAATCGCTAGTTTCAAGTCTTCTTCAATACAGCATGATGTTCATTTAGTAAATTATGGTCCCATTTAGAGTCAAACAGACCATAAAGCAGGGGATGCTTTAGGGCGTGGCTACCTTGTGATTGACAGGTCGCTACCACGGCGTTGTCCGGTCTGGGAGTTGTCCGTGTTTCCGTCTTACACCTTTAACCCTTTCACAGTGTGTTTTCAGTTCCTGAAAGTTAATTGTAACATTTTGATCACCTGAAAATGTCAAAAACCAAGATGGCAACGACCAAAATGCTGAACTCGAGGCTTCAAAACGGCAGTCCACAAACTAATGGGTGACGTCACTGTAACTATTTCCACTTCTTATCTGTCTATGTTCCTGATGATTGCCTTTTAAGGGTTGAGAAATGAGAACATTGACAAAATTATGTTATGTATTTAAATGCTTCTGCAGTAGTATTAGTAGCAGTATTACTAGAAATACTGCCTGTATGCCTCCGACAACCAGTCAAGTTGCAGTTTACATCCATGTCTGTCCAAAATGTCATCACTACATAATTTTATACTGTTAGACATTTGTGTGAAATTTTCATAATTAGCACATGAATTCTTGAGTTATGGCCAAAAACGTGTTTTGTGTGGTCACAGTGACCTTTGACCTTTAACCATCAAATTCATCAGTTCATCCTCGAGTCCGAGAGGATGTTCGTGCCAAATTTGAAGAAATTCCTGAGAACGGTACGAACGTATGGACAACCCAAAAACTTAATGCCACGGAGGCATAAAAATGTGGGAAAGGGAATTTGACAGTATAATATAATAAAGCAAGGGAATAAAGCCAGGAACATTAATGTTGCTTTTTAAAATATTTATTGATTTACTTCTTGTGCCTTCCTGTAAGTGACTTTTTCAACAGTAAACGTGCACAACTTGATGCTCTCTATTGATTTCACGTCCTTGCGAGAACAGACTGAACTGTGAGTTGAACATCTCCAAACATCTGTTTCACTCACACACATTCATACCTCATTCAGACGTCGCAGAATGTGTTAAAAACTAAGCTCTTCGCAGATATATCGTTGTCGCGCGACTCCGGTACGCAAACTTCCGTAACAGACAGAACTTTATTTCAGAGTAAACTTTTGTGGTGTGTAACGGAAGAGAAGAAAAAGGAGATGTAATGCAAGGCAAATATCACACAGCGCTGATTCACTGTGTGACCAAACACTGAGCCCAAGTTGAGACTAATGAAGTCTTTAATTTGGTTATAGTTTATTAATGTCAGAGACACTCCCCCATTAATCATATTATAACGCCCCTGAGTGTGCGTGTGCTCGCACTAATGTGTGTATAGCCTGCGCGTGCGTGCGTGTGTGTATGTGTGTGTGTGTGTGTGTGTGTGTGTGTGTGTGAATATGTGTTTGAGCATATGCCTGCGTGTTTCTGTCTTGCATATGTGTGTGTGTGTGTGTGTGTGTGCGAAGAGAGAGACGAGAAGTGTGCGGCTCTCCACCAGCAATAATATCGCATACATTTTAAAGGACCGTCATTATCGCCGTGGGTTACCCCGCGGCCCCCCATCACAAACCCCACAAACCATTTTCATTCCAAACTCATTAATATGCAAACTTATTCAAATGAGATTGTAATTAAGCATCTACTGAGTGGGAACCCTTTTCATGATAATTTATGATAAACTCCTCGCCACCTTTGATTGAGATTGATTTTTGGCGCAGGCGAGCCGACCTGAATACAAAGCTACACCTGAGAGACCTGGAGGGAGAATAACACTTTTAAAACAGCAAACTTATTTCATGGCTGATTGTGCCACAATCATCTTGGAGGAGTAACAAAGATCTATTTGAATAATGCATTCCCACTGTGCTGGCGATGTGCTCAGCCTAAAAAAAAAGAAAAAGAAAACTTGGGCTTATCTGTTCTTGGCATCGAGGTGACAAAGTGATGTGTGTGTGTTTTATAATGGAAGGTAAACCAAGCATAACTCTGTTTACCCAGCGTTTTATTGGAAGGATTACAACCTTTCTCCGTCTGAAACTGACACTTTATATGAAAATATTATCAGTTGTATGTTCATAAATATGATCTGCTAGTGATCATCATTTTGTTTACCATAACTTCACTAATTACATTTTCCTGTAAAAAGTCCACATTGCGTGTGCGTGTGTGTGCATAACAAAAGCCAGCACTAAACTTCTGAGAAATCTGTTTTCCCGCCATGAAAGGATTACGTGAGGGAGACGCGTCTCCAAAGTAAAGCGGCGGTGTTTTTGGGTGGTTTAACTGATTAAAGAGATACTCCGGTGATTTAGTATTGCTCTTCCATAAAGCTGTGGGATTCACAAGAGACTCCTTTTAACAAAGAAATGGTCAAAATCAAAGCAGCAGAGCTGGAAATATCCTGACCTTTAGTTTCTGTAATGTTATTTCTTTCAAACTCCAAATTTTATTTGATCTATTTATTTGACAGGGACAATACATATAGACATTGTTACACTTAATTAAAGTGTAACCGATGCAATGTATTTAGGACTTCTAGCCGTAGCTAATTTGCAGACTTTGTCCCTGGTTAGGCTTTTAAGTAAGGTATAATGTACAGCAAGCTGGTCATTGTGGTGAAAGAAACCCAGACAGAGCTATGCCGCTGGGTCTCTCATCGCTCTGAAGGGGATTCTTTCAAAACAATGACCCGCTAGTTGTACATTATCCCGCTTATTACACGGCTACTTACTAAAGAAATCAATATTTTGACACAAAAATGGTCCGCCAGAGTCCGACATCAAAACTGCGTCCATAGCAACGGTCTGCTATACATAGCAACGGTCTGTTATACATAGCAACGGTCTGTTATACATAGCAACGGTCTGCTATACATAGCAACGGTCTGTTATACATAGCGACGGTCTGCTATACATAGCAACGGTCTGTCATACATAGCAACGGTCTGCTATACATAGCAACGGTCTGTTATACATAGCAACGGTCTGTTATACATAGCGACGGTCTGCTATAAAGAAATGCAACCTGTGAGGGCTCGGAGCGAAAATACTGAACGTAACCCCCGGAGGCTGCATTGAGTATGGGGTTGCAGCCGGGAATTCCGGAAAGGAGATATACGTAATGCTCAGAGACATCAGCAAATGTAACATTGAGATACGGCTACACAGAGAGATGAGGAGAGGAGATGCTGAGTGCAGACAGAAGCGTGTGTGCACCGTCCACACAAGGCGTAAAAAACTCATGGAGTCATCATGACACATTCCGTTGACCGGAGTCAAAGTGACCGGAGGATCTCTGAGAGCATGTCGCAGGTTGAAATACATCCAAAATAGGCAAACAAGCGATTTACGAGTAACTTCAATGGGAAATAAAAGAATCATAGAGCAGATAACGTTAAAAAATAATCACACTAAATGTATTTACAGCTTTTGATAGTGAAAAAGGAGGTGCCGGTCCCAATCTGGGAGGTCCAGGATCATGTTCCGGCACAAATTAAGCCCTGCTCTGCAGCATAAACAATAGTCAGTAATCACATATTTCATGTCAACATCATTTTCCGTTCTCATTTCACAGCTTTGTCCTTGACTGTTTTGATATTTAAAAAGCAAATATCACCTTAAGTAAAACCCACTCTCTTATCTAATCAAAAGTCCTCTTCAGAACTGTGTGCGACCCACATCAGGATCCTGGCCCACCGTTTGGGAAACAGTGGTTTGGATGCAGATGGTAATCGCCTTGGTAATTAACACTCTGCGCGTACCAGTGGGGGATGAAGGGAAGGAAGGCATTGTTGTTTGAGGAACATCATCAAAGACAAAGGCAGTCTCCAGCAAATGATAGTTGTGTAATTGCCCCGCGGTACCTGCGAGCCATATGACCGCACTCTCCGAGCTAGTTAGGAGCCCCAGGTGAGAGAAGAGTAGGGCTGGATCTCTGCATCCCCTGTAGTCTGTACACACACACACACACACACACACCTGCATAAATTGGATAGAAACTTTGGGATCGACATCAGAGATGCTTTTGTGTTTTCAAAAGTATATTGTTTATTGGGGTCAGAATGATTTAGGGGTGGGACTTGGGATGAAACAAAAGAAAAGTGAAGTGCTGTTTGTTTCAACTACAAACTCTAGTTAGCATAACGAATAAATCAATAAATCCGTCTCTGCCAGCAGTGTTCCTTTGTTGTTGTTTCTTTCCCTTTTTTTTATTTTCCAAAGACAGCTTTTGTGTTGGTTGCTTAGTGTTACTGCGAGGAGGTAGAATAGGTGAGTCTTGTTCGTGTGAATGGCTCGCAGGCCAGCAGCCTACCTCTCCTGTTTGTGATGCAGCTTCACAGAAACAGTGTACAAAAAGTGAATATGAGCACAGTTTTTTCAGACTCTACCTGTGCTAGTTTCATCTTAATGTTTTCCACGTTTCATCCCGACGTCCTCCGTGTCTTTTCAGACTCATTCATACATTCCTACTTCACATATTTGTGGCAGAAAAAAAAATAAAATGTTTCCTTGAATGAGCAAACACTCAGGAGGGAGAGTTATGCCAACACGTTCTTGACTCATTGAACTTGCATATCTTGCGTCACGTACCTGCATATTTCTCATACAGAGCTAACGTTAGCTATCATAAAGACCAAGTGCTGTAGCGGCAAAATCCCTGAGTGATTTGAAATGAGCAAGGCTGAATGCTTATTAAGTTGCTTTTCATCTGTAAGAAGCAAACTGTTATTTCAAAAGTTACATTTCACTTTAGACTCTCTCAAACCTTGACTGGCAAATTGAAAAGTACTTAAAAGTATGACAAATACACATTAGATATGGGAATATAATACCATACTATATGGTATGTAAAGTCATATATGAATATATCACTATTCAACTGCAGAGGGCCCGAAGAAAAATGAACAAACTACATATTTAGAGAGGTTGTTGTCGTTGTGGTTCAATAATGATCGAGGGTCACTTGCGCTTTTCTGGTATCAGTATTCTCCCCTGTCACGCAACACTGTGGGGACATCGACTAAATGGAAGTTTTAATCATGTAATTCTTCTTCTTTGGGGGCCAAAATGATTTCAAATGTAAATAATAGGTACATTTGGTGTCTGAATAAGTTTTTGTCTCTGTTAAAATAGTCATTATTGAAGGAAAGAAGAGAAACATCACTAGAACGGGTGATTCTTAAAGGAACAGTGTGTAGGATCTGGCGGTTTCTAGTAGTGAGGTTGCAGATTACAACTTCTCCTGTGTACTGAGCATGTTGGATTGCTACTGTGGCTGACGGGAAAACGCGAATGTCCCTCTCTAGAGCCGTTTGTTGTAAGAGTAGAGTGCTTACAGTGTGTGTACGTGGGAAGTGAGTGGTGAAGCAAGAGAGAGAGAGGCGTTAAGTGCAATAATAACCAAAACAAAAAGGCATAATGCACACGTCTGTTAATATAACCTGGATAATATAAGGAAAACTTGTATATTACAGGATTATCTACTGACACATCTGTCTCACTTATCAGGATAACCAGGTTGCTTGTGTTTCTCTGTTAAGGACCGCAATCTATTTACATTTTGTTAAGCTAACCTGCTTTGTGCTGAATAATATCTGAATCATGTCTTCTAAGACCCCCTTAGGAGCAATTAGCACACGAGTGATGACACGTGGTTAAAATTACTTTAAGACAAAATTAGCCTTGCTGTGTGTTGTTTACGGCTTGATTTATGACTCTCAGAATCCCTTAAGACCAATAAAGGATCATGTTAATAAGCTGCTTGAAGAGACTTTCAAACACAAGAAAACATATCAAGTTTTATGTGTATTGTTCTTCAATACTTCTTCAAAATAAACAAATACGGCGTCAGGAGTTCTGTCTATTAACAGGATATTTAAACTGCCTGTTCCAGAAGATAAACATCATCATATGGATGATCGGTCTATTTAATCATTAGAGACACTACAAACAATAACTGCTCAGTACAAAACAAATTATATATATTCAAATAATTTAAGGGTAGAAATTGTGCACCAAACTATTAAAGCAAAGAAGTTTTGATGCACTTGGTTTCACTTTGACTCAGCACTAATCTAATGTGTGCATGTATCCCTTCTCCTCCAGTTTATGACTTTAGAAAGTCACTATTTTTGTGGACTTTATTTAGCATATTCTGTGTGTTCTCTTTGGCCCAGATGTCAGTTGGACTCCAGGTCCGTCCTCTCCTACTCATGTTAACCTGTCATTTACTTGTGTCCATCTCAACAAATGGCCACGCAGGCAGCCTGCTTTTGTGTTCACTTGGAAACAGTCGGAGACCACCTCTTGCAAGCAGTCTCGGACCGGTTGTTTCGGTCCGCACGAGAGTACAATTACTGCGTTCACAACTGCCCGTAACGAAGTTTGATTAAAGCGGACTTAATGTTGTGAAAGTTCCCTAAGAGTACAAAGAGAGTACTGATGTGATGTTTGACTACTTTGTTGGATAAATACAGCAGTGACCGCAGTCCGTGAACTGCCAGACAAAGCCACATAGAAGAGTGAGGAGTGCATGGTCAATGCTGCCGATTAGACTGTGGTCAAGTTATTAAATAGGGGTTAACAGTTACTACAAGCACCATAGATGTGGGTAAATAGGGGCCTTCTACACCCAGTAGTAGGTTTTATCATCTATTCACATGGTAGATCACCAAAAGAAGGTATGAAAGAACACAACAGCGCCCGTAGTAATTATGACAGGAGCAGAAGCGGAAGTCAGGCGCTGTAGTACAGACAGCGTGAAATAAGGGGTGGCGGTTGGGGACTATGGATGCGACAAGAAACACAGGGTTTTCACTCAGGAGAAAGGAGTTTGCATACTGTGTGAAACCAACAATTCAGTTTTACAACATGTTAGAACATGTTGCTTTTAAGTTGCTTTCACTTTCACAACATAGTAGGCGTAGTAGGCCCATAATGAACCACATCTATGGTGCTTATAGCGACTGATAACGCCTATTTAATGGCCTGATAACAGTCAAATCGGGTGGTCAATCCCCGGTTTTAAGCCATATATATCCAATCAATGTGAGACAGGGACCGATGAAAAGTGTTTCAAAGTTTTCTTATGTATTATTTTCTTTCTTTCTTTCTTTCTTATTCCTGTGATTAACACTGACTTGGTGTTCAGGTCATCTAAGTGAAAACATCAAACTGTGAATGTGTGAAGTGCTAGAACATTTTGTACTGGGCACGTTGCTTCTTATGAGACACAACAAAGGCATGCAGGGAGATGTAGATTTTGTCCCATACTCCACACTGTACTTGACTAGGCCCTCATCAGATTCAACTGTGATCTATTGACCAGCGTATTGCTGATCTGTCAGCAACAACAACATCTAGTCCAGTCTTAGCTGTCCATCTCTGATATGATGGATATGATGCATAATGATTTTATTGCAGAATTGATCCATATATGGTTGTTTATGTCATGCCTCTAAGCTGAATTGACTCCAATGCAACATTTTAATTGATCTTCACATATTGCTATGACCTCTACTACCAGTAAAACATGAAACAAAATAGTTCATTTAGATTCAGGTACAGTCCAAATAGTATTCAAAAATCCTATATTTTCAAACCGTCTTCTGCTTAATGTGTTTGCCTGGCTAATACACACCGGAGGAAAAACACATAAGTTATTAAACAGTTGGATTCATTGTGAGGAGGCTGCTGAGCGGACGCAGATTAACAGAACTGAACAATGCAAATCCGGACATGCATCTTTTGTTCATGCGGCACAGCCTCTTCAATGCAATGTTTGCATGAAACAAAGCAAATTACAGCTAAACATGTCTCCAATTTCCACTTGCTGGGCCACATCAAGAAACGTAAGGACTAAATGATGTTTGGTTTGGGGTTTTACATTTCAATTTAGCCTCAGGCCTGGAAGCCATTAAGGCCTAATCTGAATCCTGGTCAGTGCTTGCTCCCTGGAGCAGAAAGTATGGTTTTATTAGCATCAAATCATACACAGCGTTGAGAACGCACATACACACACACATACTGGCATAGACCCAGCCCACGTCCAATAATGGCGAAACAGCATCTCATTACTGGCCATTAGATTTGTATTACTTTCATTTGAACTGGCAATACATCTCATATTCATAAACGGAACCGAGTCACAACATGAAATAGTGACATAGCTGCATGATGGGAGCTGAGAGACAAGGCCGGGAACAAATGATTCATAAAATGAAACAGTTTGAAAATGTCGTTTATGATACGGGGGCAGGGTGTCTATAATTACTGACAAAATGTAACGCCCACTAATGTGCTGACATGTATGACTACTGCAGGTAATTAAGCGCATACGTTTTGAGTGAATATTGTCATTTTTTTATTGGAGTAAAATGTAAATATATGTGTGAAAGAGTGAGCGAGATGGAAATGGAAAAGAGGGCAAAGAGAGTAAAACCCCCTCCATCTCTTTGGCACAACGTCCATACTGAGTATCTCTTGCTGATGGACACAGCACATTAACTGGCTCATTATCAGCCTCCCACCATATGGACTCCGGCCGGTGTGGGTCAGAGCCGTGGCCGCCCCGATCCGCGCCCCCCTAATTAGGACAATTATGCCATCTCCATCACGAGGGCCAGTTACACAAAATGGTGTCGCGCCCTCGCCAAGATTGGTGTCACCGAGCCCAGACTATGAGAGGTGGCGAGAGGAAACCGCAGTGTCGTTCGGCAGGCGCCGCCGAGCTCACAGAGCAATTACCCCGGGTGAGAGGTGGCAGAGTTGGAGGGGGGTGTTGGGGGAGAGACGAGAGAGAGAGAGAGAGGTAGAGGGCAAATGAAAAGTGAGGAGACAACAGAGAGGAAATGGTAGAGAGATGGAGGGAGGCGAGGGTTAAAGCCTGGACCACGGTGAGAGGTTACGGTATCAATGAAGTTAACATCGGTGACTTCTGGATCGATTGGGTGTGAGGCTGTACAGCGGTAACCTACTGGACAAGGACGATGACTGTATTCAGTCGTTTAACCTCTACTGGTCCCATTGAAGTTAAGAGTCTCTTTCAGTGGAGAGCTGGTTAAAGGAATAGTTCAACATTTAGCAGAGCAAAACAGCTAGACTGGCTTTCTACAGTAAGAAAAGAACACCTACCAACAACTCTAAAGCTCACAAATGAACACTTATCTCATCATTTTCAGAAGGGGGGATTGCCGTGTATGCACATAACAACTACCGTGCATGCTATTTAGAATAAATAACTGACAGATGTAGTCACATTGTCTGTAGTTAAATCTGAAACCTACGTGGAAATAATATTGTAGCAGGATAAACAAAATTATCCATGATTGAGGATTTAAACCTGTAACATCTGTAAAAACAGCAAAACAAAAAAGGTTTAAAGGAACAGTGTGTAGGATCTGGCGGTATCTAGCAGTGATGTTGCAGATTACTACTTCTCCTGTGTGTCAAGAGTGTACGATTGCTACGGTGGCCGACACGAAAACAAGAATGGCCCTCTCTAGAGCCAGTTGTTGTAAGAGTAGAGTGTGTGTGTACGTGGGAAGTGAGTGGTGAAGCAAGAGAGAGAGAGAGCGGCAGCGACGGGAGCGAGTAACGTTATCGACTCCGGCCCAAGCAGGAAAAGTTAACAGAGTTTGGTTTGTTCATTCTGGGCTACTGTAGAAACATGGGGAACTCCGTGAGGAGGACGCGCTCCCTATGCAGATATAAACAACTCATTCTACGGTAACGAAAACACATTTACAACATTTAGGGGGATCTATTGGCAGAAATGGAATATAATATTAATACGTATGTTTTCTTTAGTGTATAATCACCTGAAACTTAGAATTGTTGTGTTTTCGTTACTTTAGAATGAGCCATTTATTTATATAGGGAGCAGATCCTCTCTACAGAGACGCCGCCATGTTTCTACAGTAGCCCAGAACGGACAAACCATCTGGCTCTACATAGTGCCATTCATGTTTTTTGTGTCTGCCACACGCTTGGCACACTGCTTCAAAAGCAAAAATAAGAAACAGGTTCAAATCTGTCCATGGATACTTTTCCTGGGACAAAAAAATAAGTCCAAAACTCTGTAAGGACATCTTGCAGGGCTGTATTACCAGCAAAATGAAAAACGTATTAACACCCCACTGAATTGATGATGTACACATTTGTAAAAAGATGTTAGGGAAGGACTATGCAATTAAAAGCATCCCTGAGCCAATTAGATATAAGCTCAGTTAATAGCAGGTGTTCATACACCATAGGCTCTATAGTGCAATAATTAGGCCACATTCATTGTAAGTGTTGTTCCATTGATCTTCAGACAAACAGCGCCCATGACTTAGAGCTCATCTTCAAACCAAAGCAGACCCACTTTTCCTCCCCAGTTTTCCTTATGACTACCTGATGTTCAACCAGTGATGTTTTTATTTTCTTCCCTTCATAGCAGAATCCTTGAGTCTTAAATTAGGCCCTCAGGGTGCCGGTAGATCGATAGGCTCACTGCAGGTGCACGCCGAACAGGAACAACAAGAGAAAGGCATTTTTCCCCCCCTCTCCTTTCATCGGAATAAAACAAGCTTGATTGGGAGCGGTGAGCGGAGAGAAATGTGCGAGTTCGTGTCCACCGCCGGTTCCAGCGTTGCGTTTTGTTCCTGCAGCCCAGCGTTCATTAGCCAGGCGTAGTATTGACCATGTTGTACAGCAAAACGGAGATCAAGCTGGGTTACAACAGGGACGCCTGAATTCCCGAAAACAAACTGCTATTGATTTGTGTGAGTAAGTTGAATAAGCAGTATACAAGAGGCTGCTTTGAAGGCCCAAATCCCATGTCAGAATCCTGCTTCCATTTTACTGCACGTTGCTGCTAACACCGGCTGCCCTTATTGACTATGTGGAGTATTTATGCATAGGTGGAGTCCACTTTACTACTGAGTGTAACAAGGGTGCACTAGGATCTGTGTGAAACTGGAACGTATGGATGACACCCTCAGCACCAGCCACACTGAAGGCTGCCTCATAACGTTTTACAACTCGGATACACAGAAGGATATCTTTTAAAACTGAAGTTACCTATAACATCTATATCAATACATTTCATGCCAAAACAATAGAAACACTCAGAATTTTACTCTCTGAAATAGCATGCTAAGATGTTACAAACTAGACTAATGAGTTTATTTTGTGGGAATGAGCCGCTCTGTGAAGCAGGTGACCCACAGCTTCAATAGCAGGGAAATCCCGGCAATAATGAGAATGTAATGAAAAATTAATTTAGATTATTACTGAATAATTAAATAAATGAATACATTTTTTATGCAGGGGCAGATTTCATATTGCAAGTGAAGGACACAGCCGTAGCTGAAAATAGTATTTATTTTATTCAGAGAATAAAATGACACTGATCAATAAAAAGCACAGTCTCTTGCAGCTTAGACTCCTCTGGTTGCAGAAGAGAAGTCTGATTGTATAGAAGTCTATGAGAAAATGAGCCTACTTCTCACTTGATTTATTACCTCAGTAAACATTGTAAACATGAGTTTATGGTCTCCATCGCTAGTTTCAAGTCTTCTTCAATACAGCATGATGTTCATTTAGTAAATTATGGTCCCATTTAGAGTCAAATAGACCTTAAAGCAGGGGATGCTTTAGGACGTGGCTACCTTGTGATTGACAGGTCACTACCACGGTGTTGTCTGGTGTTTTTGTCATACAACTTTAACCCTTTCACAGTGTGTTTTCAGGTCATGAAAGTTAATTGTACCATTTTGGAAGCCTAAAAATATCTTATTCAGAGTTCGGTTGCACTTAGCTCCACCCTCTCGTGTCACTTCTGGTTCCAAAAAACCAAGATGGTGACGCAAAAAAGGCCAAAATCAAGGCTTCAAAACAGCAGTTCACAAACCAATGAGTGACGTCATGTTGACTACGTCCACTTCTTAAATACAGTCTATGTTTCAGAGCTACCTTTATGCTTTGTTGTGCTATTGTAAGTGATCATGATGATTTTACACCAAACATGGGAATGGGAGCTGACGTAACATACTATATTTTTTGAAGAACATCTTGGATGTTTGAGTAATAAAAATGCAGGTGGACACTTTACATCATCAGTCCAGGGACTCCTCTAAAAGTCACACATCGGTTCATCATTACATCCTGTGAACTGATAGCGGGCTGCTGGCCTCAACAACAGGATTAATCATCCCTCTGGATTGATAAACAGCTCACATAGTAGGACATTTACTGCCATATTTTATGTTTCCTGGTAAAGATTTGCTCAAAAATATCATGTGTGTTGGGTGATCAAGATGAAAATACAGATGTAAATACGCCACAAAGCATGCAAATCAACAGATGATGGCCATGTGCAGCTATAAAACCATTCATCGTCCATGCTGGAACAATGCAGCAATTTAAGCATAGAAATTCCAGTGCACAGAAATGATTAGATCATCTTTTAATTTATTAGTTCACTCGTTCTTAATTGCAAATCTGTGGGTGAAAAACACATTCCGCATTCTGGCTTCTTCAGGCTCGCTCTTTACATGAGCAGCAACAGGTGTGTGCTTTTAAAGCTTCTCGTGACTCATGCAGACAATGATCAAATACAGTAACACCAATTAGTCCCCAGTACTGTATTCAAGGACCGAGTTAGAGCACATGATGAATAAAAAACCTCTCATTTGCAAATGCTAAACAACAAAAAGTGAAAAATAAACAGTAGTTTTAAAGCCAGAATCCGAGAAAAGTCACCAAAATGCTGCTGCGACCTTCTTCACTGGTTAAAAAGCTAAACACAAATGTGCTCTAAAAACAAGATGGCAATCCAGGCACTCCAAAATATAAGAACAAGTGACAACGAGGAAGGAAAGAAAGAAGCCTTTATTTGGCAAATGTGCTCTTTTTCTGTTTAGACGCTTTCACATATCCCTACAGAGTAAATAAAATGCAACAAGGAAGTGAAATCACCAGTAATTAAGGTGACATAATGAAAGTAATATTTAACCGTCAGGTTTGATTGTACTCTTGCTGCGAGTGATGGCTTTCCTATACAATTTGAGTTTGCCACTTTTGTTTTTAGCTTTTGACACCTTAAATGAATCAGTCTACCATTGAGGCATCATTGTAAGTTGGACATGGACATGAAATGTGTACAGTCCAACCAAAGGGTGATTTTTAAAAAATATATATATATATATATTTAACAATTTTGAGGATTTTGGGGAAAGTAAAAGGAGTTATTTTACTTTTATTACTTTAAGTACATTTTCCTGATTATACTTACATTTTACTTATGTAAAGGACTTTGTAACTATGTTTGGAAAGGTGCTATACAAATAAAGTTTATTGTTATTATTTAATATTACATACTTTTACTTAAGTAACATTTTCAATTAAGGACTTTTATTTGTAGCAGTATTTTTACAGTGTCGTATTACTAGTATAGTACTTTTACTTCTTCCACCACTGTACTTGTATCTGACTTTCTGGGTGACACATGATTTGTTTTTCCAACCAAAGGAATTTCAAAATATTATTTTGAAAGTGACCACTCCAGTAGTGATGAGCATGAGGAGTGGCGGTGCTCATATTTGATTTTTCCTCTCTGATTGTTTCATTTAAAATATTTTCTGTGACTGTATTTCACAAGAAAAAAAATGCAACAAGTCAGAAAAAAATTACAGAATTTTGTTAAATATATACTTTTTTTCTATTTTGTGAACCCTGATTTTTTTGATAGACTGGTATCATGATTTTACATACCATTACATGCATGTCTTCTGTCTGTTTTGGCTGAGCTGTCTTTATATGCATGTTGAAGAAGTGCATTTTGTTTTAATCTGGATGATAAAGAGTGGTTAATATCTCTTTATTTAAACAGTGTTTAGATAGATAGATAGATAGATAGATGGTAACTGTATTATCCCGAGGGAAATTCAAGTTTCCAGTATCACAGTTCCATAGTGCAAAACATGTTAGTAAAAAGGCAGTAAAAAAGTTAGTAGTGCAAAGTACAAAAAATATACCAGATATAAAAATACAAGGAGATGAAGAAAACTGTTAAAACTGAATATAGTGCAGAGTAACAGCTGTGATACACGACTATTAAAAAAAGTGAATATAGTGCAGAAGAGACTGTTAAAAATGAGTATAGTGCATTATTATCTGCTATAATGACAATGTTCTAACAATTGTTGAATTTATCAGGTTTTAAATAAAGCCCATGATTTGACATAAATAATCTAGGTTTAGCATTTAATTCCTCAGATAATAAACTACAGCTGGTTGAATTGTCAGCATCAGTTCATACTTGTAAAATGCATGCCTCTTCTACTGCTTCCCTATTGGCTGTTACGTTGATGACATCACACGTTTCCTTGCATCCTATTGGCTGTGCGGCGTAGCGGGAGGGACAACTCTCAGGAAGTGATGAGGTTTTGTTTTGGTTTCGCCTCCGAACAGTCAAACATTTCAGCAAGACTTTAGTGATAAAGTATTAATAATTACGACACAACATCGATATATTTATACACAGAAAGGCTCAACTGACGACGTACAGTAACGTACAGACTGGAAACCCTTCAGAGGTCGGTATATATTATAGCAGAGAGCTTCTTGTTAACTTAGCTAAGTTAGCTGCTAGTGTATTTGTCCAATGTCCGGTGTTTCGGTTTAACTAGTGACCGTGTTAACTGGTGTCTCTCAGCCTGATGTGGTTGCTCCTAGTGACGATAGCTGTTGAAAACATGATCAGAACATGTAGCCAGGTGTCCTTGTAAAAGCCTTCAACATTAATTTAAAGGTCCCATATTGTAAAAAGTGAGATTTTCATGTTATTATATCATAAAGTAGGTTTAAGTCATGGGTCTGCAACACGTGGCTCTTCAGCTCCTCTCCAGTGGCTCCCTGTGGATTTATAAAAAAATAATGCAAATGAATAACTGTTATTTTGTTTACAATTTCATTTTTATTTATCATTGTTGTAGAGATTTCGAGAATATTTCGAGAAACTCTATATTTCAGCTGTTTGGCAGTAATGTTAGCTGACCAGGCGAAGGTCTCTCCATGAATCACTGCTGATCCTAGTGTTGGCTTTTCCTGTTTCAGCCTCCCGACCGCGGTCGGAGGGAACAGGGGAGACAGGAGTTTTGGTCGGGGACAATAACGTTTCTCACTGTGGAGCCCCGTCGCTTCACAAGACACAGGAAACCTCTGTTGGTCTGGAGGAGCTGCAGCATTTATTTCTGCACAAACGTCCACTGTACATTCACTAGATATTCTCAGAGCTAAACTAACTCTTCTGCAGTGTGTAGTGTGCGCGCATGCACGTGAGGTGGAGCGAAATAGCGAGAACAAGCGCGGTGTGTGTGAGTGAAGGCAAGCAGGCAGCGGAGCAGAGTACAGCAGAGACTCCGGCCCTGGAGACCAGAGCTACGGTCTCCCCCGCGTCCTCCGACCGCTGCCAACACTGTTTAACAGACGGGCTTCAATAGATATAACTTTGCGGTTTTGGTGCTTCCGTGTAGTTTGTGTTGGAGTCAGCGTGGCCACACGTGAGCGTGCATGGGACACCGACCCGGATTGATTTATACGTGTAAGAAGTTACAAACAGTCCCTTTAAAGCTGATATATCAATCAATGGTGTTTGTGAACGTGTTCTTTAACTGATAACGCAACATAACTGGCAGTATACTGATAGTAGAGTGAGTGGAATAACTTTGTGTCAGTGGTTTGGGATCACAGTTACATCAGAAAAGTTCATGTTAATCAGATTTTGCATATTCTCCTAGTAAATATGTTTCTCATATTTTCTTACACATACTTTCTGAAACTCACTCAGTTGTCATGGCACCACCAAGAAAGAGGGCGTTACCCAAGCCGCTCCCAGAGGGCTTCATACTGACCGACAGTGATAAGAAGAGATGGAGGCTGGGGAAAATGATTGGTCAAGGTGGCTGTGGACTGATCTATCTCGGTAATGAGAGCACTGTGTCTGATGACACACACACACACAGTACAATCACACTCTGTCACATAGGTGTGCATGCATGCAGACTAGTAGAACATCTCCCTCTCTTTCTCCATCACATCACATGTTTCTGGGAGATGCTGCTCTGATTGATCTGTTTTTCTCTTGGTTGTGAAAGATGTTCACAGATCACATTGCTACAAGAATTTCAGCTCTTCGATGTGTCATGTATTTCACAACAGTTCCCTACCTCTCTAATCTATAAAGGCCTTTCCCATCAGCTGTAACTCCCAACATTTACAAATCCATTAGTGCTCAATACAGCGTTTTGTTGATTTCTTCCTGGTCTTTGATACATTTAAATGAATCCAAAGAGCCTGATCTAGTCCAAGAGTTTATATCACAACTTTCTAGCCTGCGTTTTGTCTGATATTTCTTTCCTCACCGTCTCCTGTTGTCCCAAAGCCTCCCATGATGGGGACCGACCTGTTACAGCAGACGCTGATTTCGTCATAAAAGTGGTGAGTACATTTGTGCTGCACACAGACAGCCTATCCATCTTAAAGGAAAAACAAGGTTTATTGTTGCAAAATTTCCATTTATGAATAAAACATTTTGCTAGGATTATCATCAAATTTATTATTAAAAAAAATATTTTTCTTTTTTTTTGCTGAAGAAATCAAAAACAACATTTTCGCATAATAAACTAAAGTCTTTAAAAATATGGTAAATGATGAATCTACAAATGCCTTGCCAGAATTTCTTGGTGTGAGAAAAATGCAAAAATACATGTAGAACTGTTTCTGAGTAGTTTGAGTAGATGTCCTCTTATTTTAGTTTCAATTTCACCGAACATCACGTGATTTAGTTTGAAGCCACTGTGAGAAAGCATGTGAGAAATCTGAAGAAATCAGATGATGACCAAAAATAACTTTGTACAACGTAGCAAAATGGAATGTAAATGAGTGTGACGGTCCCTCCAACCTTTTGGCACGTGCACTTCTGTTTTGGGGAAGTTGAATATCATAAGCTGGTACGGATGCATTGCACAGTCACTTGTTGCTGTATTGTAAATGTCCACTTCCACTTCCAGTTAACTGGCTTGGGATAACCTTCAGTATGTGAACCCTTCATGCAAATTGTCAAGCGGTGGCTGAGTGAATAAGGTGAGATTTGAGTGGCAGGTTTATTTCAGGCCTTGGACTATATTCAGAATCAAACTAGCAAATTGTCATCCCTCGACATAAGCCTTTTTGTGCAGATGATGTATTATAAAGTTCAGCTGATGCTGATATGAAGCTTCAACGGTTGCAGCAGTTCCCTCTCTCCCTCTTTGTGTTACTATACTCGTGTACCTCTGCTAAAAGACTGTAACTTTGAAACTTTCCACTGGCCCTGGCAAAGCAATGCTTCAGGTACCGGTGAGACATCATCAGATGCCAAAAACGCTGCACATTGGTTTATAATACGCTGAGACAGGGTTTTACAACTCTGGAAAGTTATCACAGCAGCAATTATTTTCTTTTTTCGCCAGGAAAACAGTAGGAATACGCTTTACGCTTGATGTTACAAAGTAAAATACCAGGAATGTGACCCTGAAACGTATTTGATTTGCCACCGTAGCGCCTTGCCGGATGATGTTGCATGGTGTTGCGGCGAAAGTTAAGCCTGGTTCAACTTTTTTGCCGTACGACACTGCGTTTGAAATGTGTGTCAAAATACCATTTTAAATTAAATATTGCTGTGCTGCAGAGATGCCCTGACCTACACATCATATTGTACAGACTTAAGAAAATATCTTTGTTTGGTACGGATCCAAAATTGGTTTGGATTTTTTTTTTTTCAAAAGAAATTGATTTGGAAATCATCTTAATAAGTTTTTTAATGAAAATGAGAATAATTATGTAAATATTATTTTACCACTAATATCACAAATTTTATTGCAGTTGCGACATCGGTCAAAAATAATCGCAATTTTTTTCCAAATCGTTTCCCTATCGTCAGCCTGATCATCACCACACTGTCATATTATCCATCAGTGTTAATTTACATAAATGTAATAACATCTTCAATGATAAAATAACGTACCTTTTATGGCGTTTCTTTAAAGGAATCCCATCAAAATTATATGTAACGTTGATATCTCTGTGAGGGAATCTGTCTGTTGTCTTAGAGATTGACAGCTTTCGTGCGTCACAGTGACCCTCGCGCATAGGAAGACCCGCCTCCAGGAAGAAGAAAACAATCAGTGCATGTGGAATATCTACATCTGTGTATCGAGATGGATCTCCAAATGCTGTCTCCTCTCCTCTGTTCTCTCCTCCTCTCTCAATTCAATGATCAATGCACAACCAGTTTTATTTACACAAGTGAGTTGACGCTTATTAGTTTGGACACTGACGTCCCTCACAACCCCAATTTGTGATGTATGCTAAGACATGTTTTGACATTTTAGTCTAGCCTTGTGCTTCTTTAACCCGACATAATGACTTTCTTAATAATGTGCTTCTTTGTGCAGGAGTACCAGGAGAACGGCCCCCTGTTCTCCGAGCTCAAGTTCTACCAGAGGGCAGCCAAAGCGGAGAGCAGTGAGTAGCGCCGCCCGTCCAGCGTCCCGGCAGCTCACTGGAGCACGAGTGTGTTTGACTGATGAAGTGGCCGCAGACACAGAGGCTTTGCTGCCTGCAGCACAGTAATTAATAATAAGCCAAAGCAAACATGCACCTCAGTGGCAGTTAGCCCCCCTCTCCGCGCTTGTCTGAGCTCTCCAACGCCTTCGTTTGGAGAGGTGCGAGAGAGAGGAAGCCACTCACACGTAATGATGCCCGGGCCTCCGCTGAGCCCCTGACCACCTGCCAGTCTGGTTGAGAGCCAGTCAGGCCGGCCGCCATCGAGCCCCGAGCCAGGCCCACTGCTTTGTCTGGGGCCTCTGTGTGTGTGTGTGTGTGTTTGTACCCTCAATACTGTAAGATTGATATTTGCATGCATGCATTATTACACTTACAAGGACAAATCGTAATTCTGGACAAAACATTTGCCGACTTTTCATAGAGTTTAGGGGCTTTTGTTCAGACTCGTCTTGGAAAAGGAGTGTTAGACTCGAGGTTGGGTCAAGGTTAGGTAATGATTAGACTCTGAAATTGTCGGGATAAGTCACATCAAAAGTTTTTCTAGTTGCCAACCGTTCCCTTCAGACTAGGGGTGGGCCATACCACAAAAAATGTTTTAATAAACAAAGTGCAAACATGTATTTGTTGAGAAAAATTCATGTTTTAAAACTTTTCTTTAGTGCAAATAACTAAAACACAAACTACCCTCAACCATCATTCACAGCTATGAAATAGCTCCAGACATGCTCCTCTTTCTTCAGACATCATGTTTCAGTCAGAGTAACTACTCAGGGGACTGCACGTGCGTGACGCGTACAGTATGTTGTTTGAATGCACACAACAGCAGTGACAAACAAACCGTACAACAGAACATGTTTGAATAGACAGTTCTGCTCTTTGCTGAAATACAAATGGGTGTAGACGAGAGAAACTGATCCCTTTTTTTGGTATTGATCCTATTGATGCTAGAATCAATCTTCAAAACGAGACGTAGGTATCGGTAGTATTAATATTTTTGGATCGATCCGCCCACCCGTTCTTCAGACTGATGGTCAGAACAACTAAGTGGTCCAAGACACCGGGGGTTTCTTCTTTCTCAATACAGTCATTGTGGTTTTGTGTTTAATTTAATTGTCGGTTTGATCATAGTAACTCTGTCTTTTCAGACTCCACAGGAGTGTAAAAATAAAGACACGCATTGACATATTATCTCTCTTCTAATCTTGTTCCAGTGCAAAACTGGAAGAGAAGCAGGAAACTGGACTTCCTGGGCATCCCAACGTACTGGGGATCAGGACTCGCTGAATATAATGAACTCAGGTATTTAGGAAGCCACCATTTGGTGGACAAATATTACCATATGATTAGATGATGACCATAAAAACGACATCAGCATTTTCTCTGCATTTTACAGTATTACTGTAGGTTTGTTTTTAATTTGTTGCACTTTAACATGGCATTATTGCTATTCAAGTGGAGGATGTTGTTGTGACAGGAGCATTTGGAGAAAATATCAGCAGGTGCAAATAATAATAGCAGATTTAGTTCCTTAAACTCTGTTTACACCTGGGACTTTTTTCCCTGACTGTGTTATTTAATGTTAAACTTTTAGAAGTATATAATGTTACAAATGTTAGATATTTTAAAGCTTTTGCTCCGTGAATATTATGTTAAAAATCATCCTTTTGTCATTTTTTTAAATTTAATTTCTTTACCTTGGTAAGAACTAGGAGATGGGATGTTTATTCAGAATCAGGAAAAAAAAAAAAAAGGTTTTGACCTGATGTTGTCCTCTCCCTCTCAGGTATCGTTTTATGGTCATGGACCGACTGGGCAGCGATCTTCAGAAAATCTGCGAGCACAACGGAGGTCGACTGAAGAAAGCCACCGTTCTCCAGCTCGGTCGAGGACTGGTGAGCCCATCTTCATGTTTTAATGTTCATTGGTTGTTGTATAAAGAAGCTGGAGGTCACGGGCCACTTGAACAGATAATGATTTTTGTGTGTGTATTGTCTGTTTCCGGCCTGTGCTAGGTGGACGTACTGGAGTATATTCATGAGAATGAGTATGTCCATGCAGACATTAAAGCTGCCAACCTCATGCTGGGTTACAGAGACCCTGAACGGGTTAGTCCACTGTAGATCTCCACTGTGTTTTTTAACGAGGGTTACGTCTCTAAGAAGGACAGAATACATTCCCTTTATTTGTTGAGTGGTTTTGTAATTAGTAATGTATGTGTGTGTGTGTGTGTGTGTGTGTGTGTGTGTGTGTGTGTGTGTGTGTGTGTGTGTGTGTGTGTGTGTGTGTGTGTGTGTGTCCTGTAGGTCTATCTCGCTGACTATGGGCTGTCCTACAGATACTGTCCTGATGGAGTTCACAAAGAATACAAGGAAAACCCCAAGAAGGGCCACAATGGAACCATCGAATACACCAGCCTCGATGCCCACAAAGGAGTCGGTAAATCTTCCAGTTCATAAAGCAGATAAAAATCCCTGACAGTGTGCAATTCCATATGTGTAATGAGCACATAGATGACCAGTTGATATGAATAGCATGTGTGGCAAACTAGTTCAACAGAGATAATACGCTGTAGTAATCACAACGTGCAGCAAGCTCCATGGACGTGAATTCTCCCCACACTGAAGCAGCCATGAAGCAAAAATCTGCCTAAAAAATCCCCGAACATAATCATCAATTTGAATAAAGTGAGTCATCAGAATTTTTTTTTTTTTTTTATTAAATCAACTTGCTTTATTGAATATAACTCGTCAGTGGCTGCCTCCCTTTGTGTGCGGCAAGTGGGAGAGCAGAACAGTTATTGGACTGCAGCGAAAAATTTCGTTTTTGAAAGGCTAAACCAGTGGGCAACCTTTGGTTGTCTGAAAAGTGAAGCCAATGCTGAAGTACCTTAAACTTGTATTCTTTCTAATATCCAGCAGGGGGCGACTCCTCTGGTTGCAAAAAGAAGTCTGATTGTATAGAAGTCTATGAGAAAATGAGCCTACTTCTCACTTGATTTATTACCTCAGCAAACATTGTAAACATGAGTTTATGGTCTCAATCGCTAGTTTCATGTCTTCTTCAATACAGCATGATGTTCATTTAGTAAATTATGGTCCCATTTAGAGTCAAACAGACCATAAAGCAGGGGATACTTTATGGCGTGGCTACCTTGCGATAGACAGGTCGCTTCCACGGCGTGGTAGATGTTGCGTCGCCTCCACATTGTCAAAATCAGCTAAATATTCAGCTATGACATTTAAAATCTTTTAGATAACACTAAGCTATGCATTCTGTACTCCAACACAACAAACTCTGACAACACCAGTGGCCCTTGGCACTCCTCTCTCCAACTCTCACTCAACTTTCCACCGTTGTCTTCCGGCAACAAGTCACATGACATAATAACAAACAGGAAGCGAAAGGTAAGAAAAAGGTTTCATTTCTCTGTAGGGACACTTATAATACCAACCTGAGCCTGTCTGTGACAAAAACAAGCACTTTTAGTGGACGTAAACTGATGGTACCAGGTTGCCCCAAATGATTACATTACAGCTTGTTTAGTCGCTTCAGTCTGTGTTAGCCAAATCAAGTAAGTAATTTCTAAAGTTACAATCTTTTTGTCTCCAAAATTCCTGCTTTTTTTCCCCTCACTGGATGGTGTTTTTCCTTGCTGAGTCACTTGCCGGGACATATCCACCTCGACTCAGCAAGGAAAAACACCAGCAATAAACTGACACACAACCACCGAGATGATTTGTCCATCCCAGACTCCTGATTTTACTACTAGTCATTTTTAGTACTCCGTAAGTGTGGGAAGAATGACAGGCCTTCACAATTGCCAGTATTTAGGTATTCTAACAGTATCTATATTAACCCTACCATAAGCTCTGTCCTTTTAGTTGGCAGTCTTTGTTTGTCAATACATGTAAAACAGTCCCGTCTCTCCGCCCCGCCGCCCTCTGCCTCCCTCGGCTGATATTGGGAACACATTAACTGGCAAATTGCCTACATGCTCCCTCTCTTCATTGACCATCGATTCTCCTTCCGCTGCCCCTGCTGAATTCCCCGGTACCGTCTCTGTTTAACAATTCCCTAATTAGCTGAAGTCATAACCTGCATCGTGTATTCATCCTCCATTAATTAAGGGCTTTGATGTTTGGTAAGAGGGGAGGCCCGAGCCACAGATAACCTCCGTGAGCTCCTTCGCCGCCCGACTCCACTACCCTCCAGTTCGATATTGTGAGTTAGCATGGCTCAGACTGCCTAAT
Organism: Sebastiscus tertius; assembly: GCA_916701665.1. Taxonomy (NCBI): domain Eukaryota; kingdom Metazoa; phylum Chordata; class Actinopteri; order Perciformes; family Sebastidae; genus Sebastiscus; species Sebastiscus tertius. Next base: position 13,272 of record CAKAOH010038262.1, on the reverse strand, counting down.
CGCCGCGGTAGTGTTTCTATCAACACGGATCGATAAGTAAAAGAGGGGCAGAAAATGTCCTGTCAGAAATAACTACCAAAATGGAAGTCATGTCAATTTTAATATGATTTTGAAAAGAGTGGGAGAAAGTTGAGCTGTAAAAATTGTGATACACGTTTTTGCTACTCTACACGGAAAAACGAAAAAATGTGTTAAAGAAATTAGTGGCATTGAAACGAAATTTGCGTTAAAGCGTCATTATTGCGTTAACTTTGACAGCTCTAGAAAAAACACATACAAAGTAAGCACCCATCTTTCCATGGTGCTCTTATCGGAGCTACAATTGTGCTGCAAGCCCCATAATACTGTCATTTTAAACATAGCTCCGAGCCTGCATCACAGTAGAAACCTCCAGCGATGGGAGGAAAACAGTAAAGTGCGTATCTCTCTGGATATTGTCATCTTTTAAGTGTTAGAGTATTTTTCCCACTGTGCATCGAGATTATGACCGAGGACCAGACCCTTATCTGCCCTCCTCTGACCTCACGGCACCAATCCCCGCAAAGATGTTGACAGGTTGCCATGGTGAGGTTTTGGTGAACGCAGCTGGCGAACGGCAGGCCTTTGAACCTCGAGCTAAACGGTGTAATTACCACCATTCGGTGGGCGTCCAGCGGACAGAAGACCGTCTCCGAACGACAAGACTGTGAAGCAGAAGGGTTAAGAGTGTGACACTGCAGCATGCTTTAGGGAATCTGAATAACAATAGGAGATAATTAACAACAACACCATCGCCGCCTCACCTCCCTGTCTAAACGTGTGAGCGTTGCGCGCGCGCGCGCGTGTGTGTGTATTTAAGTGGGTGTTCTGTATTTATGTATTGTGCATGTGTGCGTTTTGTCAAGCATGTCTCTACTCCCTTTGAGTGCAGTTTAAGTGTGTATGCGAAACGCACATGCATCTCTCTCTGCACTGTCCTGTGTCATTCCTCACACGAGGGCATTAAATACAGAAGAGCAGACGCACAAAACGCTATTATGAGCTTTGATAACGTGCCCAGAGCACGCACAGAGGGCAGCGCCGCTTAATGTAGTCGTTGATCTTTTTAATTGTTAATCTATTATGGCACTCTGGGAGTTGCAACACTTTTTTTTTTTCCCTGTGTCAGTATCACATGTATTTTTCATCTTCATTCTCCTTTAACGGGCTCTCGGCAGCAATGAAGTGCTGTGCAATTATTTACAACAATAGGACGCCACACTGTAACGCTGACTTAATGCATACTTTACACCCACAAGGGCAAACAGACCGAACTCTTGTTATCGGAGTTGTTGAGATGTAGCGTGGCAGACAATGGCAGTGTCATATTTGGACCTAACGTATCGTTGACACTTGTTGCTGTTTGCATTCCGTGTTTGCGCATACCTGTTTGCTTAGAAAAGTGGAAGTCAACTCAGTCAACTCTAGTTTTACTGGTGGCTAGGGATGTCATGAGAACCAATACTTGACGGTATTTGTTTTTCTACAGTACCATAGGTATGGTAGTTACTGCCAGGGTTTAAGACTTAAGGTGTCTGGTTGTCCTAGGGACGATAGAAAATGTGTTTGGGAAGCCCTGAACTCACTATCGACGCGTCCAGGGGACAAACCCTATTCTTTCTCTGATGCTAAATTGTGAACAACAAGTCTGTGTTGAAATCCACAGGAGGAGAGCTAGCAGCTAATGTTAACTAGCTCTCGCCCAGCCGATTTCAACAAAGGAGTTGCCACATTATGATACGTTCAGTAAAAATGAGTATTGGGTGCAAGTCATAGTCAAGTCAGCACACTGACACACTGACAGCTGTTGCCTGTTGGGCTGCAGTTTGCCATGTTATGATTTGAGCATATTGTTTTATGCTAAATCCAGTACCTGTGAGGGTTTCTGGACAATATCTGTCATTGTTTTGTGTTGTTAATTGATTTCCAATAATAAATATATACATACATTTGCATAAAGCAAGCACATTTGTCCACTCCCATGTTGATAAGAGTATTAAATACTTGACAAATCTCCCTTTAAGGTACATTTTGAACAGATAAAAAATGATTAATTTGGGATTAATCACGATTAACTATGGACACTATAGCGGCACGGCGGTGCAGTGGTTAGCACTGCCGCCTCACAGCGAGAGGTTCAAACCCGGCCTGGTGGCCCTTCTGTGTGGAGTTTGCATGTTCTCCCGGTGTTAGGTTTTCTCCGGGTTCTCAGGTTTCCTCCCACAGTCCAAATACATGCAGGTTAGGTTAATTGCTGACTCTAAATTGCCTGCGTAGGTGTGAATGTGAGCCTGAATGGTTGTCTGTCTCTATGTGTCAGCCCTTCAAACCAATATTAATTAATAAAAAATAATCTCCTTAGAACCCCCACATGGTTTCATACCCTCAAAGTTGAGTTTAGTTGTTGTTAGGTGTCTGATGCCCACAAGGAAACACATCAGCCAACATCACTCCTCTCAAAGGCCCTTCCTATACAGTCAGTGTCAACATCCAGTCTTTAACCACCTCTCGCGTTCTGATCTCCCTCATTGATTGTTGAGCCCCCCCGCTGGGTCCAAACACTTTCCTGTTCCCTGCTAACCCCAGAGTTTTTTATTCAGGCACACCTCTCAACATTTATTTCCTTCAAGTGATTTCCTTTCTTCTTGCACTCTCCTCATCAACACACCCCTAAACTACGTCTTGATATTCCGTCCCGCCACGTTGAAGATCCCAGCTATGATGACAGTTAAAAAAAAAAAAAATAGTTCTAATACAAATTTGTTACGGTGTAATCAGATTACTGCCCACCCATTCCGTGTAATCTGGTCCTGTGCGGCAGTGACCACGCTTCTTCTTTAGACCAGCCTGTTGGCTTGGGGAGGATCAATGCCGGCCGTGGCTCAGGGAGGAGATTTCTCCCCTCTGATGGAGCCAGTCGATAGGTAATTTCTCCGGAGACGTGTGGCGGCCGTTACAGTATTGAGCTGCTAAAACTCCCCGGGCTCGACCCCTCTGGATGGACTTGGTCGACAAGTATTGATAGACCTCACACATTAATGTAGACCCCTGCAATCACACACTCGCAATAAGACGCAAACACACTCTGGACTTGTTCTTAAAGAAGTCTTAGTACACGTGAAATCACACTGGTATCATGCATACAACTTTTCATGTCTTTATTAAATTCCCTAATATTGAATTGAAGGAGACATTTACAGTGCAGATACACAGCTGATTACAGTGCTCTTAATTAAGGCTGTCAGAGTTAACGCAAATTTGTTTTAACGCCACTAATTTCTTTAACGCAACTTGCGATTTTTAGGTTGTGGCGGGCTCAGTTATAAAGCTAGAAGAAGATACTGGCATCATATGAAACTAGAAATCCTAAGGAATCCATTGGTACCAACCATGTCATATTAGCTTGGGGTGAAGGATGATAAATAGCGCTCCAAACTCATGCTAAATTTTGGCGAGGAAAAACTGTCATGGCCATTTTCAAAGCACACTGACAGCTGTTGGGCTTCAGTTATGATTTGAGCATACATACATTTGTATAAATCAAGCATATTTGTCCACTCCCATGTTGATATGAGTATTAAATACTTGACAAATCTCCCTTTTAAGGTACATTTTGAACAGATAAAAAAAAGAACTATGGATAAACATGCAATTAATCACAAATAAATATTTAAATTGATTGACAATCCTAATTTTTTTCTGTTTGGATTATGTCAGAGGTCTGGTTTCATAAACTAGGCCACTGTACAGTAAGAAGAAATAACTGAAAAAGTCAGTCAGAGTACTCCAGAGTGCTTTTTGTCTCAGCGAGTGGGGAGCCATGATCATCATAATCATCATCATGTTATTCTACACTATGAAATCTCACTGTCATTGTATCTCAGCTGAATTCATACAAACAGACTGTAAATCAACAGCAGGGATCTGCTCTCAGAGCCAGTTTCCATCTTCATCAGTCTCTATCTTGTTAGGCCAAACTAAAATGTCCCAGTTACAAGAGACACGATGTAAGAGGTGAATTCTCTGCTCCACGCTTCTTGATTTATTCGTGAATCATAACTCTGCTACCTCATGCCAGAGCTACAAATGGTACTTGTGTCCAGCCTTGACTCCTCTGGAGAAAGAGCTGTTGTTTGAAAACACTATACAGTGACTCTTTGTGATACGAGTGCAACAACCACTGACTTTTGTTCTGCTGCTTTTTTTGTATTTTCTTCTCGTCTTTGTTAAATTATTGTATTGATCTTAAAAAACAGAGAAGAACAGCTGAGTTGAGCTTTGACCAGCACGTGTAAAAGCTTTCACAAGCACAAACCTTTGATGGAGTCAGAGGTGATTTATGGATGAAAGAATATTAATGGTAGCAGGCTGTTATATTATTAGTTTTTCTGACCACCTCATCTTTTTGTCTCTTTATAGCTCCATCTCGACGTGGTGACTTCCAGATTTTGGGGTTTTGTCTTCTTCACTGGTTATGTGGGTCTCTGCCTTGGGACAAAGTTCTGAAGAACCCAACTCAGGTCCAGGAGGCCAAGGACAGGTAGGTTGTCACTTATACTGTTTCTACAGCTGAGATTTAACAGCCCGTAACGAACCGTGTTACGGGGGATATACCCAAACCATAGACTGTATAAAAGAAGTGGACGTAGCCACAGTGATGTCATCCATTGGTATGTGGAAAGCCTTGAGTTTGGCCGTCGCCATCTTGGTTTTTTGAAGCCAGAAGTGACCATTTTTGGAGGAGAGGGTGGAGCTGAGGAAGAGCCAGGTACCGTTAGCATAGCAAATGCTAAGTTACCAGCTGACGCTAGCACCAGCTAGCTAGCTTGATTAAGTACTATTAAAGCTTCAGTAGGCGAGATTGGAGCAAATAAGATTAGAAAAAGTTATTTTTATAAAACGGTCGCTATATCGTGACAGTAGTACATGAAACAGGTAACCTGAAAAGAAATCATGTGCCTCTGGTGCTCCTGACGGCATCTGCAAGATTTCACAGACCGAAGGAAAACAAGCAGTAAGAGCTGATCTGAGGTCTGCTGTCTATCTGCCGTCTATGCGAGCCAGCTGTCAATCACTCTTGAACTCCGACCAAACGGTCAAACTAGGCCGCGCTGATCAAATATGAATCAATATTCTGTTACGTTAATGTCTATTTCTCTCCTCAAATGTTTCCAGAATCATCTTGTAGTGCACGGTTTAGCTGTAAAATAAGAAAGTTTGTGACGCCGCCGCCATTGTGAAATCTGGTGAAGGAATGCCAAGTTCCGGTCACATGACCGGAGCACAGCCAATAGGAACGCTCTCTCAATGAAATGACCTGTGATTGGTCAAAATCTCCCGCCATGAGCTAGATTTTCTAAAGCCTGAAAACAGAGCCATGAGGAGGTGCAGAAGTCTAGTTTTCTCTCAGAACACTTGAATTACAATATGCTGAAAGGTTATTATAGAATTTTTGCCCAATGATGCCAGAAATATACTGCCTACTGCCACTTTAAGTACTTTGTGAAGCTTATAAACTTCAATTTTAGAGACGTTGATTTAACTCCACAATGGTTTTTGAATCTGGAGATTGTGATATTGTTATATTGCAATACACTGATACTAATAATTACAACAAGTATTCTGTATGTACTGGCTGTCAGTGTTTTTATGAAGACCCTGTAGGACAGTTTGCTTTGACGTGGATTCAGCTTGTTCTCCCGCTGCGTTCTTCCCGCCCGTACTATATACCGCTGACCTCCATCTCTCATAATGTTTCTGTCCTCACTTCCTCACTGTTTTATCTCCTCCTTTCTCTCAGACTGATGGATAATCTGCCAGACTCAGTCCAGCAGCTGTCAGTGAGCGGAGCCAGCACAGGTAAGCCGCGGGCCATCATTTACACTTCTTACGTTAAACTGAGAATTTGGAAATAAAACGGCGGAGCCGGTGTGTGTGTAATCTTCGGCTCTTTTAAAGGGAGATCCAGAGTAAAGGGCAGAGCCAAGACTAATTCAGGTAGTGGGCTGACATGCACAGGGGCATATGGGTAATAGCTGTTGAACAATATTATTCCTGTATCCGGCTCACAAGCCTTGTTAGAGGTGGGAACAAAACCTTAGATATCTTCCACAGAGATAAACAAAACATTCATTTTGGACCCGCCAATATTTCTTTAATGACTAATTCACATTAATATGTTTTTTCATTTCAGTAGATATCAATACAATACAATACATAGACGTCTTTGACGCAACGTCACCGCTGTAACCTCTTCACATTCTGTTGATAATGTTTGTTCATTTTTTTGAATGTTTTAAACTAAAACTCCTGAAGCTCCTGAATAACTTTGTACCAATTGAGCAGCTGTCCCATTGACATGCCTTTCAAAGTTTGTCGTGTTTTTATCTCACCTCTTTATAAGGAGAGGTCACACCTGTGTGAGGGCTTAGTGTGTGATGTATGTGTTGGGTTCGGTGCTCCTCTGCTGACAAGGCCCGGCTGCCCGCCACAGATAAGAGCTGGGGTATGCATCAACTATGTGTGTGCGTGTGCGTGTGCGTGTGCGTGTGTGTGTGTGTGTGTGAGATACAAGTTCTACCGCAGTATGTGTCATACACGTCGTCTGGCCAGTGTGTGATGCATCGTGGCTGAGTATGACACACACACACATACACTTACACACAATGCATATCCATAGCTGTGCGCATCCCTAATCTACTCTCTGTGGGGAGATGCATTGCCAGGCTGGTTTATTATCTGGACTGTGAGACCTTCAGGTTCATCCTGCCTTTGCTGCTGCATGACTCAAGTGTCCCAGAACTGATTTTCATAGCGAGGAGGATTCAGCATTACTGAAGCTAAAATAGCATGTCTCAGTTTATAGTAGAATCAAACCCAATGTCTGATAATAGCTTGTGCAACAGATGACGTATCAAGCTCGGTCCATTTTTTTTCTGCAAGGTTAAACATTCTGACTTCAATCGTGGACTTTATTTGTTCTCTCTGTTTCTGTTTTCAGACGAGGTGGCCGCGTTCCTCAGTTATGTGAAAACTCTCGGCCACCAAGATAAGCCGAACTACCAGCGTCTCAAACAGCTGTTGCCCAGTGTTGTCACGGGAAGACTGGACTTCTCTGTGCCACGAGGACCTGCAGTTGGGTCCACCACCAAGGCACAAGATCCCCCCACCAGGGAAAAGGTGAAAACATGAATTTTAAAAATGGCATTTTCATCTGTAAACAATTTGCGTCCACTTGAGCTTTTCCATGTCGTTTTGTAGAGACCTCCGTTAACATAAAAACAGCTTTATCAAATCCTTATTATACGACAATGTCTGCTGTGTGTTCGGCTGTATTTGACTGATCACAGAAAGTTCGAAGCGACTAAACGTTGTCCACTTATTTTTACTACCAAACAGTAGTGGCCTCACGCCATCGTTTTGCAAAAGCTGCGTTTACCCCGTAGACACTGAAAACACCAAGTTGGCACTTTAAGATTTACATGCACGCTTTTGTTTTGGAAATGCTCCTTTTTTTGGGGGAGAAAAACTTAGTTTTGGAGTTCAAACACATTGGAAATGGTAATGTTTTTCTTCTCCCTAATGAGCAATACAAACCAAACCTTGGTCTTGTTGAACCGTTGCACCAGTATATCAAATGTGCTCACAAAGCTAATCATGTTCTTCTTGGGTGGCCCAGCCAACTATAGCATTGCCCTCCCATGAATATTTTGACCTACTGTAACAATGGCAGAGGTTCACACATTTAGTTTGGTGTCATCCTGTTTGCCCTCGTCATGTACTACTCATCAGCATCAGTGCTTGTTAATTCAACTAGAATGGCAGCAAGGTAGGAAAGTCAAATGAACAGTTCTGCCCTGTGTGTTTAAAACATGCACAAGAGTTGCTTGGAGACGTTTGCATGGCTGTTTTTTTTATACTTATATGTACATCTTGTATGATGTTTACTTTTTTCTGTCAGACTATTAGTATTAATTCTATTCCTATATTCATTTTTACACTGAGTATGGAGCCCATACAGTAGACTAAAGTAGTGTGTAATGTACATATATGGCATTGCATAGACAATCTGAATGTGTTTTAGGGGGGGTGTGTGCTTGTTACAGAAAGTGTTAACACTTATTTATATGAAATATTTTTGCATTCAGTGAACATTCAACAACTTCATTGTTGGTCACAAAGATTCCTGTTTCCTCAGTTGAGTCTCTTAACCTCCAGAGTGGAGAAACGTGACAGCATTAAAGGGGAGGTTTAACCTGCTCCTGCCCCCCCCCACCGACCCCCATCCAGTGATTATGTGAGCAGGTCTAGCAGGTCTAACGCTGGAGGAGGACTGTGATTCCCCCTCAAATTCACCAGAATCACTTCTTGACCCCTCGGGCCCAGCGAGTGCCCTCTCAATGGCCCAATTTGAAGAAGTTGATGACATACACTTTCCCCAGCACAGGGTGTCTCCAATTATGCTCCTGATTTCCTCTCCTCTCCTTGTGTCATTTAATTTCCATGCTAAAGTGCTGGCCAGTTTGATCCCTAGTTAAACAGAAGTGGCCATTTACTGGCGGTTTAGTGCGGAGAGTAAATGTCAGCAGAGATAAAGGCCATTCAACGGGCATGTTCACTGAATCATTCCCCACTAGTGTTGGATAAATAAATTATTATTTTATGGATGATTATAGTGACAAAGTTTTATTAAAGAGAAAAGTCAAACAAAAACAAATCTTACATGTTAGTGTCGTCTGAGTGAAGCTGCTGTACAAAAGTTCAATATATTTAACACACGTTAACACAGTAACAACAAAGTACAACTTGATAACACAGAACCATCGTCTCAACAGAAAGCAGGACGAGCCAGAGGGGCCTCTAAAGCCAAGGCTGTGGCCACCGTGGTGGAGGATGATGATGATGATGATGAAGAGGAGGAGAAGAAGAAGAAGTCTAAACCTGTGCCAGCTCGCTACAGAAGAGGACCGGCTCCCACTAAACCTCAGTCACAGGTAAGGGGAGAGGGAGGGATGGATAAGTAGAGTAGAGTAGAGTAGAGAAAGAGTGAGATGGTAGAAAGAGAGAGTGTGATGGGTAGATAGAGAGATGGGTAGAGTAGAGAGAGGGAGAGAGTGAGAGGGATGGGTAGAAAGAGAGAGAGAAAGCTAGAGAGAGGGAGAGATGGGTAGAGAGAGAGAGAGAAAGCGAGGTGGGTAGAGTAGAGAGAGAGAGAGCAAGCGAGGTGGGTAGAGGAGAGAAAGACAGATGGGTAGAGAGATAGAGAGAGAGATGAGTAGAGAGAGGGAAAGAGCGAGCGAGATGGGTAGAGTAGAGAGAGTAAAGAGCGAGAGTTGGGTAGAGTAGAGAGAGTAAAGAGCGAGAGTTGGGTAGATAGAGAGAAGGGTAGATGAGTAGAGAGATGGATGGATAGATGAGTAGAGAGATGGATGGATAGATGAGTAGAGAGAGAGAAGGGTAGTTGAGTAGAGAACATCACAATCAGTCAAAATAATCACAATTACATATTTCTTCACATCGTTCAGCCACTAATAATCAAACTGATTCATGAATCAATAATTATCTGCTGTTTTTCTGGCTGTTTGCTCACAGAAGGAAAATGGAGCTCCGCCTGCTGTCAGCAGATCACTGAGGCCAAGACCTGTGGTGGATTATGGAGAGGATGACGATGATGAAGCTGAGGATGAAGAGGAAGAGGAGGAGGAAGAGGAGGCCAGTCCTAGACCCAGACCGATTGCTGCATGTTATCTGAGAGGCCCTCCAGTCGGCCCCAGAGAGCCTAAACAGGTGTGAGGCCACGAAGCCAGAGATTTGTTTTTTGTTAGTAATCCTTTGTAGAGATGTTTTAAAACCTTCTAAACCTTTTAAAGACTTCTTCTTGTGACTCAAGTTGAAGAAATACACGAGTTATTACAGTAGAACTGTTCAGGTTACTGCCACATCCAAAAGAGCAACCGCTTCAATTACCCTCTTTAACAGAAAGCTAAACCCAAACGGGCCGCCAGGAAAACAGACGACCTCACCGTGACCTCAGAGAGACGGGAACGACGACTCCACTCGCCGAGGAGAAACCACATATCGACAACCTGGGACGCCAAGGAGCGAACACATAAGGACGACGGGGAAAGGTGGGATGAAAGGCTGCTCCTCCACAACGAGGATGTAAACCAGCGGTGGGCAGGTCTGAAGATGGAGGAGGAGGAGGACTGGGATCTGAGCCCTGAGGGCCAGCGGGTGCTTCTCAACATCGCAGGCTACAGCCATCGCCAGCGTTCACACAGTGGCCTCTGCTATGAACACAGCTTCGGTGAACGGGAAGCTCCCAGACGCCCACAACAGGAAGCTGCTCCCACACAGACCAAAAGACTGTCTTCCTGGTTTGTCTTTGTGGGCGTCTTCTTTGTCCTGGGGGCCTTTTACAGCGCAGTATTAGGGCAACGTTGAGGGAAAAATAATTAATCTGAGATTTTGAGAATAAAGTCATAATATTATAAAATAGTTATTTTAGAGGGGAATGAGGAACGTGGAGCATCTTGTGAAGTTATACTTTAGTTTAGGTTTCACAAATAACTAAATCAGTGTCATCAGTATCAGGACCTTGAAAAGATGGTGCAAGAATCTGCGTTTAATCCGAAGAAAGAACCACACGGACCTGATGGGGAAACTACCTCTTTTGTCAAGGAGGAAATTACTTTGTTTCTCGTAAAGTTCTGAATTTATTCTCGTAATGTTAAGACTTTTTTTTCTTGAAATAGTATGACTTTATTCTCATATTACAACTTTTTTTTCTCGTAAAGTTATGGCTTTATTCTTGTAATATTAAAAACAAATTCTCGGAAAGTTATAACTTTATTCTCATATTACGATTTTTTTCCTGAAATAGTAAGACTATTCTCATTACATTATGAATTTATTCTTGTAATATTACAACTTTTTTTTTCCCGTAAAGTTAATTCTCGTAATATGACTTTTTTTTTTCTTGAAATAGTATGACTTTATTCTCATTAAATTACAACTTTATTCTCATAATCTCAGATTTGTTTCCCCTCAGTGTTGCCCTTCTACTCCGTCGTAGCATTTAAACCCTCTTGAGCAAGAAAACCTTTCTACTAGTTTCAGCACGGCCTTTTCAAGCTGTTTCCCAAAGTCGAGATGGCGCCGGCGGGAACACGGAGCCACTTCTCAGGATGTCTGGACTGCCATTTTCACAGTAATAGGCTGAAATAGAAGGAGAATCCTCAGTTTATCCTGCTTAGTAAATGTTCATCACAGTTAACATGAAGGATAGCTTTTGTGGAATAAAAAATGAAGTGGGCTCTCATTTCCGACTGGACTGTAGATGAAGGACTCCCGAATGCACTCAAAACCATATGCACAAATAGTAGCATCTTTGAATCAATGGCACGCTGTATTCACAGAATCGCATACTTTACTTACTCCTTTATCACACGAGGAGTAGCGTCGGTAAAACGGACTGAATGCGGCATATTGTTGTGAACACACTCGGCAGCCTTTCAGCAGAGAGAAGGTTACATTATGTATAGAGACATGCTAATTAAAGTATGCTGAATGTCTATTGACTCTGCCATGAAGGCCTTTATGAAGGCAGCTGTCAGTCGCGGTGCGAGGCGCAGACGTACCTTGCTGCAGTAAGGACACTCTCCGAAAACAATGTTGAAGCTCTGCCTGCTGGAGGGGAGCGCTCGCAGCCACTGAAGGAAAAAAGGAAAGAGACCACTTTATCAAATCATTGCTTTGGATCTGATGTGTCAGCGTGTCAAGTGATAATAACGCTTGTTTCAAAGCTTATTACTGCACACTTTAAAACGGTATATAAGTTGAAGCATTTTTAATAGCCTTTATGTGGAACTTTATGATGTCTTCCGTCTGCCACTTTTTCTCGGCTTTAAAAAAGGAGATGTAAATATGCTTAATCTCACTGAATACAGAGTATATAAACAAAGTAATCCCAGCAGTTGGAGCTCATTTCCTGTGTTGTGAACTGAGGTACTTCTCCATAGTCAGCGTATTACCAAGCCCCCAGGAAGAGCGCCGGGCTGTGAAGCAAATATTCGTAGTGGCCAAACGGTGGTACTACAACAGCAAAACATTTTTTAGCCACTGAAGAAACTCAGTTTAAAAGGTGCTAAACAGGACTGGGAGGATTTCTATTGCCTCTTAATGGCTCTCAATACAGCGAGCCGCGGTTCACAGCGCTAAAACACTTCAAACAAGGGCGAAAGTGCTGACAGAGATAAGTGTTTACCAGAGGGTGTGTGCTACGAATTAGCGACGCTGCCATTGGTCGGGACAGTGAAATCAGCTTTAACCGCCGTATGAGAGCAGTGCAGAGCGGCGGCCGCAAGTTAGCCAGTGGGGCATTCGTATTTACCTAAAGCACACGCGACCACTTGGCTATGACTTTTTTTCATGAAATGTTTCGACATACTATACTACGATTTTTTTTTTAATTATTCAACATGCTGTACTACGACTTTTTTTTCACTTATTTCGACATACTATACCATGACATTTTTCGACATTCTTTACTATGTCTTTTTCATTTTTCTAAATACTAAACTATAACTATTTTCATGAAATATTTCGACACATTATACTATGACTTTTTTCATGAAATTTCTTGACACTAAAATATTACCTTTTTTTTCATGAAATTTCTGGACATTCTTTACTATGACTTTTTTTGATGATATTTGGACATAATATACTGATTTTTTTTTTCATGAAATTTTTCCTCATACTAAAATATAACTTTTTTCATGAAATTTTTCTAAATACTACACTGACTTTTTTCATGAAATTTTTCAAAATATTATACTATGACTTTTTTTCATTACATTTTTCGACATACTATACTATGACTCTTTCAGGAAATTTTTCGACATACTATAAAATGACATTTTTCGACATACTATACTATGACTTTTTTCATTAAAATTTTCAACTTTTATTATCACTTATCACTTTTTTGACAGAAATTTCTGGACACACTAAAATATAACTTTTTTTATGAAATTTTTCGACATACTAAAATATTACTTTTTTCATGAAATTTTTCTAAATACTATACTACGACTTTTTTCATGAAATTTTTCGAAATATTATACTATGACTTTTTTTCATGAAATTTCTGGACACACTAAAAAATTACTTTTTTTTCATGAAATTTTTCGACATACTATACTATGGATATTTTTTCCATGAAATTTTTCGACATACTATACTATGACTTTT